>JABUQX010078426.1:5000-15000 GCA_015478945.1 Trachelipus rathkii
TGGGAAATACGGGGTAAAAGGGTGCATTGATTGATTTAATTGATCCAGTCTTTGATTCCAATGGATTTCCTTTAAGGTTTGAAATTTGGGGAACAAGACAGAAGAAATGTTAGGTAAAGCCACGTGAGATAAAAAGTTAAATAAGACATGATCAGAATAAGAAATCAAGGAAGAAAGTGTTATATTCTTTTCTAGGTGAATAGGATTCTTAAACTGAAACTTAGAAGAAATGAAGGCACATCCGTGAGGAATAGTAAAGACATAGTCATAGACATGCTGGATAGAATTGGGTTTCTCACATGCGATTGAAGCCCTGTTTTTTCTGAAAAAGAAATAAGGGTGAAGTGTCCTAAAGCAACGGTATAAGGTTCTATGGTCTTATATTCTGCAATAGGGCAGTGTGAAAAGTCATTGGTGAAATTCAAGATTAAAGATAGTAAACAAGACTGATCGTCGATGGAAGCAAACACTTGGGACTGGGGACAAACGGCTAGTTGGCCTACATGTCGACAGAGATCGTGTGCCGATTCCTTAAGATAAGTGTATCTCCGATTCCCATAATTCACAAAGAAATAGTTATTGGGGTCGTTGTACATAACTCGAACTAAAGATTGATTTAAAGGAAGATGAGTAGGAAAAGGTATACTAGTTTATACGCGATGAAATTTTTACTGAGATAAAAGGAGGGATAAAGTGATTAGTCAATAAGGGCTAGCTGCAATCTGGATGTAGTCAAGAATAAGTTGAGAGAAGTTGGTAAATGTTTTTGTTTCTTTCTAGAGGAGGATTGACTGTGTGTAGCTCATCAGTTTCTTTGTTCATGTTCTAGTAACAAAATGGCAGTAAAAAATGGGGAGAATGATTTGCGAGTTAAGTAATTTTGTTTTGTAATTGAAGCGAGTTTACACCACTGGTGTATTTGATGTATATTAGATACAGTTTGTTCAATTAGATTTATTAACGCTCTGATGCTTCCCATCTGGTTTATTATATTATGCTAGCACTTAGACTATTTTTTGAAATTCCCTATAATTTCTGTAAGCTATCCCTAAAACTCATTAAGGTACGAGTATTCGCTTTCAACTGTTCCTTTAGTTCAGTAATCAATAAGTTGGAAGTAGAGGCATAATTACCTAAGATGTTGATCTTCTTTCGAAGTAGTTTCACCTGTTTGTCTGTGGCCGTACCAAAAAGAATGTTGAGGACGTCTCCTCCGAACTCGAAAGCGGCTCGTTTCTTTTTTGATCGTGCTGAGATCCAAGGTAGTTCACTTACTTCGTTCAGTTTCTGGGCTAGCACTTTTACTCGAATGGTCAATAAGCTTGAATTCCATTGGTGAGCCCTTTGGATTGGCGTTGAACGTTTAGAAACATGGTTTCGAACGATGGTAAAAATGATTCTTTAACGTTGTTTACCAGTTTAGTCGTCTTGATGATTGTTTCTTTAATGTCTGGAGGACATTCTAAAGAGATAACTAGATCGAGGTATCCTTCTATGAAGTTAACTTCTCCAGTACGATACAGAACTAAACCAGGTAGAATCTTTGTTTCTTCTTTTTCATTTATGAGGTTGCTCTGGCATGTTGATAAGATGATGAGTAGCAACGAAAGTTGTTTTCCGAAATTCATTTCTGAAATATTTATACTTTATACTTTTCTTGGTTTTGATGAAATTAAAAGGTCGCCTAATTATGTTTAATAACAGTTTTTAAAATTAGTTGGTTAGTTAAAGCGTTCGCGTTTTATTAACTAAACTAAATGGTTTCTTAATTATAATCGAGTTAGTTGAATTAATATCTAAATGTAGAGTTTTAAACTCACGTATAATACTAATTTAATACTTAGTCGTTTACTTTCTATTACTTACTTACTAGTTAGTTTTTTATTAGTTGCTTACTTACTAGTTAGTTTTCTATTACTTACTTACTTACTCGTTACTTATTTTTTTTTTTTCTTAATAGAAAAGTTTTTTGGGTTTTCTATTTTATATTTATTTTTTGTATTAAAAATTGCTGTCCCCCCCCTTATTCTGAGAGTGAAACATATTTTTAAAAGGTTTCTTTTTATAAAAAAAAATGAGTAAAACTATAACTGATCAGACTATATCTAGAGAATTAATCTAGTTTAAAATCTATCAGAACTACATCTACATTTTAAACTTAAAGTTTTTCGAACAAATTAATCCAGACTACGTCATCTTAACCTATTAACGATCGTTACTTAATCCAGTCTATAGTTTTTTCCTAATCCACTAAGTATTTCTTAACTAAGAAAAAAAATTTTTTTTTTACAGACGCAACGCGAAATGTACGTAAATCATTTCCTTAAAATTAAAAGTATCCTTCTTAACTAAAGAGTATCTTCAGAATAAGAAGAATTCATTCTAAAAACTAAAAGAATTTTCTCTTAAATCTAGGAATATACGAAGTATATACAAAATTGGGATGAACTAGTAACCAGGAGGCAAATACCAAGTTTTTCCTCCTCGGACTGTGGTGTTCAAATCCAATTCGACAGGCGGAGGTTGGACAGGAGTCTTCGCTGTAGTCTCCGTGTTGTCCTTTACCTCGGGCTGTTGTTGCAAAGCTTGTTCCTTCATCCTTGTTTGACTTCTGGTTACTCGGGGTGTAGAATCTCTAGGACCAGTGAACAGATTATGGGGCCGGTAAGAGGGGTCCTGTTTTCTGTTATCTGGGATGAATTCCTTAGGAGATGAATCTACGACCGTGGGAATGGGATAGTGGCCATCTTTCACTGGGGAAATTGGAGATTTCACAGGGGAATTTGTTCTTGGAGGGGTTCCACCATAGGCTCCATACACCTCACCTTCGTGTGCTGGTGGCTCCTGAAGAATTTCTTGAACAGGTTTTTCTAGGGAAATCTCTTGCTGAATAGGGGATAAAGATGGTCTAAACTCTTTTCTCCGAACCGCAGGGTTGGAGGGGGTTTTTGGGAAGTCAATTTTTGGAGTGGAACACTTAAATTCACCGTCTGGACGCGCTCTTCCGACAACTACATCGCTGTATCTTCTTCTTTCTACAATCTCATCGCTAAATCTTCTTTCTTCCACGGGTTTTCTTTCGGTTCCACCGGGGTCGGTTGTTGCACGGGAGTCGGATGGCTCCAAGAGTTTGTACTACTCGGTACCGGCTGAGGTGGGGGGATAGAGTAAGAGTTGTAGTATTCTAGCTGAGTTTGTGGTGGATGGGGAATTGGGAAGTAGCTGTGTCCGGACTGAATTTGTGGCGTTATGGGAATTTGGAAAGAATATTGGGCAGACGCTTGATCTGTGGGAGGAGAAAGTTCTTCCACTTCATCTACTTCTTCTATTTCTTCCTTCTTCTTCTTCTCTTTCGTCTTCTTCCTCCTCTTCTCTCTTTCTCTTCTTCTTCTCTCTCAGAAGGGACTCCCTGTCGCTCTCTTTGTTTTCCTCAAATTATTTCCTTTTTGTTCCTTGGAGTTCAACTTTCTTCACTGCGTTGGGGATTCCAAACTTCCAATCGTTCATAAAGTAAAAATGTGACTCGGTGAACTTTTCTGCGGGATCCCTTAGCGTTGGTCCACATGGAAGGAAGTTGCCTGATTCTAAACAATACCATCAGTTTGTTGTCCTTTTAAACTTGGACATATATGGCCCTTCAAACTTGGCACATAACTTCGAACTTTGATGGGGCTTTTTTACTGCTCTAACGAAAACGTAATCTCCTATTTTGAACTCTCTTTGCTTGGCCCTTTTATGCTGTTGCTCCAAAGTTTTTGTGGTTTCCGCTTCTAACTTCTCTCTAGCCAAATCTCTTATATAATCGATCCTCTCTACTATTGTATCTACTTCATCCGAAATGAACCTCATTTTCTCTGTCTTATTCACAAATGGTGATACGTAATCAGGCATCTCGTAAGGGAGCCTTTTTATGTACCCATGCAAAAGAAAGTGGGGAGAAGACCCTATAGATCGATTATACGCGGAATTGATAGCGATTTGGGCAAAGCTAAGGTATTTATCCCAGTCTCGGTGATTTGCATTCACGTAATGCCGCAAGAAAGATTCAATATCAGCATTTATTCTTTCCACAACACCATTTTGGGAGGCTTTGTAAGGCAAAATTTCCACCTTCTTTATTCTCCACGCCTTACATAAGTCCTTAAATACCTGGCTCGTAAATTCCAAGGCATTGTCAGAGACAAGCAGTTGAGGAGCACTATGTCTACATATGACCCTCTCTTGCAATGCTCTGGCACATTCTTGGCTCGTTCTAGTCTTGCAAGGCACTAATTCAACATACCGTGTCAGAACGTCGCGAAATACCAAGATGTATTTGGCTCCTGATCCTGTACAAGCGGGCAATTTCCCAATACTGTCAACATGAACGCGTGAGAAGGGTGTGTACGGCAATGGCCATCGATTGATCTCTGCTGTAGGAGGTCTAGGACCCTTAGTTCTAGCGCATGACACACATTGACTACAATATTCCTTAAACTTTTGAATACCAGGGAAATAGTATTTTTCTTCTACCCTCTTTTCGGTTCTTAGCTGACCTCCGTGTCCGCTAGCTAGTGAAGCGTGGCACTGGTCTATCACACTGTAAATCATACTGTCCGGGACTTGTACAAGATAGGGTTTTGCTTGCATAGCGTAATGTAAGATGCCTTTTACTAAGATGTGTGGATGTGTTCTGGGATTCTCTTTGGCCCATTTTACTAATTTTCCTACACGTGGACATTTCTCTTGTTCCTTGATGAAATTTTCCCGACTCAGGGCGAAATCTATTCGAGGTAACTTTTCTGTTCTTTCTGTTTCCTTGACCAAGAACACATTAGATGCCGGATGCCTACTCAGATAGTCTGGGCAACATTATTCTTTCCCTCTTTTATATACTAATGGTGGGTGAGAAAGACTGTTTTATGAATAGATTTTCCATCTACTAACCGCGGTCTGCTGCTTATTTCGAAAAAAAAGCAGAAGAGTTGTTGTCATGGATAGTTACTTTATAGCGGAAGATGGTGTTCCTTTAAACTTCTGCAAGCAGACACCACGGCCAACATTCCTTTTCGATCGTATCATAGTTTAACTCACTTCCTCTGAGTGTCCGGGACACGAAAGATAGTGGTTTCTCTTTTCCCTCATCTGTCAGTTGGTACAACACTCCTCCTATTCCGTAATTACTGGCATCTGTGTTTACAAAGAATTCTTTGCTGTAATCAGGGAAAGTTAGCTGTGGCTGCACCACTAATTTCTCCTTCAAAGTGTCGAAAGCTTGTTGTTGTCTTTTCGTCCAGAGGAAAGGAACATCTTTCTTTATCAAATCGTACAAAGGTTGTGCTACCGCGGCGAAGTCCTTTATGAGGAAGCGAAAATAAGAGAAGAAACCAAGTAAACTCTGTGTCTCCTTCACATTCGTAGGAGGGACGAAACTCTTCATTGTTTCTACCTTGGCCGGATCCGGGCTAATTCCATGTCTTCCTATCTTAAATCCTAAAGTGACAAAACTGACGAATTGTAGGAGCACACTTGGATAATTTTAATTCTCAGCTTTTTTTCTTTCTGAAAGCAAGGGAGCACTTTTTCAAATTTTCAAAGTGGTTCTGGCAGTTCCTCTAGCACCAATACGTCGTCCTAGGTCGACTTTTGTGCGACAGGCCCTAGCGATGGTTTAAGGCCATTTCATTGTACGAGCATAAATGCTTGGGGCGTTCTTGTGGCGAACATCAAGCGAGTGGACACCAAAGCCCTTCCTGGTCTAAATGCCTATCAACTTTTGCGTCTCTCTCTATCTCTAAAGCGTTGTAATGTCATCCAAAAATCTACTGAGGTAAATACGGTATTACCCCCTAGGGATGTAAAAATCTCGTCGATTGAAGGCAGAGGAAACACGTCCTGAATGCTATGGGAGTTGAGGTACCTGTAATCGAGACACACTCTCGGTTTTGTGCTGTTCTTTTTGGCCACCACTAGTAACGGTGACGAATGGGGGCTATAACATGCTTTGATGTACCCCTTTTTCAGTGCGGAATCGGTGAAATCATCGATGTCCTGCAGGTACCGGTGCGGTAATCTGTACTGTTTACGAAAGATGACCTTAGGGGCATCAGGTAACAGCTCAATCTTAAATTTCTGAAGCGGGCAGACGGGGACAGCATCATCATCTAGTGCCAATACGTCATGGTAGTCCATGAGGAGCTTTAGCAATTCCTCCAGATACTCTGGCTTTTCGAGAAGACAGTTCTCCGCATCTTCTTTTGACATCTTCTCTTCAATGATTTCTTTGTATACTCGCCTTAACTCTGTCTTCGTAAGACCTTCTGAGCAAGTGGCTACATTAGCAGAAACTGTTCTCTGGTGTCCTCTTTCGTCTGTGCCTCTCCCGATCTGTTTGCTAATAATCGGATACCCTTCTCCTAGATTCACACCTTTATGCAAATAAAACAATTGGTCACTCAAATTTATATAACTGAGGATAACTGTGTTATCCCTCACCGGACTAATTGTGTTAGCTACGTACAACGGTCCTTTGGTGAAAGCTGGTGTCATTATGCACTTCCGCTCCAGTTCAAAATCATCTTGAGTTTCAGGTCGGAGTTTTAGATATCCGCATGAGTGACTAGGCAAAACAGTCTTCTCAATTACTTTTAAATTTATCTTAATTTCTTCATCGATCATCAAATGGCCATCTTCTTCGTGGTCATCGCTCTTCGAAACTTCCAAATCTTCGGATTGGTCCAAATTTTCTTCCAAATCTGAGGGAGTGTGCTTGAGTTTGGGTCTGGCCCCTCTGGGATCAGCGCTGTGATGAGTGAGGGGTGGGTTCATGACTCCCACCCTGTCGCTCTTCATCTTGTCTGTCTCAACATGAGCTTCTCCGTTCAATGCAATTTCCCTATCTCTTTTTCCATGTCTAGGCACTTGCTGCCTATGCGAAGAGGCTGTCTCTCCCCCCTGGGATACAGACAGATCGACCTTCCGATAGGAACGAGGTTCAACCGCGGCGTGTATTAACTGACCAGGCGGCCTCCCTATGGGAAAGATGCTTATCCGCGTTGCGTGTGTTTTTAACTGGCAAGGCGGCCTCCCTACGAAAAAGATGCTTATCCGCAGCACGTGCGGGTGGTTCAGCGAAAATTTGGTTCGAATCCTTAATTCTCTCCCCTCTAGGCCCTCGGGCCCGGGGCAACTGCTCCTCCTTTTTCTTGAGGTCTCTTATTCGTTTAAGATTCCCATCAGAAAATTCTCTAACCAAATAAATTCCTTGTGGGGCGGCAAAGATCGGAATGTCTATCTCTCTATCTTCCTTGATAGACATTTTTGCAGAAAAGAAGTTCAAAGTTATGGGAATGTTAGACAAAACGTTGCTACCTAAAAGAATATCCCAACTATTCTCTCCATCTACGTCGCTCACTTGGAATGTAGTGAGGTAATGTCTTTCATGCAGGCGAAGGTATAACTGTATCTCTCCCTTTAGTGCCGTTGGCTTATTGTTCACCCCCTGTACCACTAAATCGGTCTTACGGAGGGTTACTTTAAAGTTTCCCTCGGTCTCCAATTCCTTTAGCCGCCGGGCGGTGACGATACTGACACTTGATCCAGTGTCAACCAAAACTTTGGTTTTCGCCTCCATACTACTCATAGATGGAGCAAGATAGACATTCGTGTAAAAGTGTCGTCCCAGCCTAAAAGGTTGCTGCACGACTTCTTTTTCTTTCTCCTTAACTTCCCATTTCTTCACTCTTTTCTGAAACTTTTTCTTCACACGTCTCCTCTCTTTGCCACTCTCTAAAAATTTTCTTTCTCTATCCTATCCGGAGGATGAGAAAGTTCTCCTTCATACATCCCATCACCATACTCCACTTCTTCATTCACCTCAAAATCTTTGGCTTGGCTCTCTGCCATATATATAAATAATATATATAATTTTTATAAAATATTTTATTACATATCTTTGGTATATATTTTATAATGATTTAAATTCTTTACTAATTACCATTTAAATAAAATAATTTTATTATATATATTAATAATTATAATATTATATTAACTAAAACTTTTTCAAAGTATTATAAAATTATTCTATTGAAAACTGTGAAATATTCCTTAAAAAAAATTATTATGAATTCGTTAATATACTGTATACATATTTAAAATTTATATAGGTTGGAATATTTTTAATTTCTTATTTTTAATATGGATATTATAAATTAATATCATATATTTTTAATTTTTTTAATTAATATTAGCTAATTTTTATTAATATCACCTATTTTGTAATTATATAAAATATATAACAATTAAATACTAATTTAAATATTAATTTTAAGATTTATTAAAAATAAATATTATTTATAAATATAAATTTTATAATATTATATTTTTCATTATTGTATATAAAGTACTTAAATAATACATATAAAAATAATATAATATTTAAACATTAACATTATTAATAATCTCAACAATTTTTATATTTAAATATTAATTTAACATATAAAATATAATATATATAATATAATATATAATTAATTACATGATCTATACTATAATTCTCGGATATTCCAGTTATAATAATAGGTGAAATTTGTGACCTGATAAATAACTTTTATTAATTTTATTAATTAATTATAAAATTTATGATATTTAAATCTAAATTTTATTAGATATATAATTAATTATTATCAAATTATTTATTTTTTAAAATAAAATACCTAACCCTCTCGCCGTTAGTCTTTACTCCCATCTGGAGGCTTGTACCCTTCCTTTTTCTTGGAAAAGATCCTGGGCCCTCGCTTATCTGGGTTGTAAGACTCTGGCTTCTTCGCTCTTACCCCTTTTTCCATATCAATCTTGCTATTGTATGGAGTGAACATCAGCGGGGTTTCTGGGGTAGGTCTCCAGGGCGGTGCTCCTCTACAATTAGGTTGCGACCCCCTTCGATGATATGCCTTACATTCTCGGCAATAGGGCCATTCCCAACGGCATGCTTGGGAAGAGTGTCCGACTGACTCACAAAAGAAGCACACAGAGTGTTCTTTTAATTCTTGGGCGGACATCTTCTTTAAGGTACCCTTATATCTCGGTGTACCATACCCCGTCTTCACTTCTTCTCTTTTCTTTTGAAAAGTATTACTCGGTTTTACCTCATCTCTCCTCCTTTGAGGAGTGTAACTGGGTCTCACCTCCTCCCTTCCCTTATCCTCATACCTTGGCTTATGAAATGGTTCCCTGTACGAATTATTAACTCCAAACCTCTGTCTACTTCCCGATTCCTCTTTGGCCAGGAACACCCTAGTGGTGCGGACCTCGGTTGGCCTTCTATTCTCATCTTTTAATAAGGCTCCATTTGAAATTTGAGATAACTTTTCTATCAATTCATTTAAGCTCATCTCTGTATCAAATACTCTAAGGATCTTTTCTTTTAATCTCTCTCCATCTCTTCTTTCATTTACGTTTTGAATGATCTTCCCGGTAACCAAGATGTTTATCTGCCTTGAGTTGAACATTGCTTTATCATCCAGATCGTGAAGGCGGCTCTGATACTTCCATAACCGGTCTTTTAATTCTAACACAAAATCAGTGAAGATTGAGTCTCTCTCCCTTCTGTACTCTAAGAAGTCCAACCATAACTCGAAGATCGTTTTCTTCTCCTCCGGCTGTAAAAAAGTTTTTAACTGGGCGAGAAAATCTTCTAATCTGGTGAATTTTGAAAAACTATTTTCTCGGAGAACGTATTTCCTGGCCTCACTGTTCTGATCGGATGATATGGCAGACTTTGCAAAAGTGATCTTTTGACTTTCAGTTAGTGGACCTAAAGCATCTAGCTTTTCATTCAAAGAAGTGATGAAGTCTGGATATAAGATTCCTTTCCACGTTCTTGTTTTAAGATGTTTGCCAAATAATTTCAAATTTTCGGGAATCGTTGGAAAAGCGGTGTTGAACAGATTAGTTGGGTAATATGGGGCTCCAATCGGTTGTGGAGGCATATAGGGATACCCTTGCCACACTCCAGGGTAAG
>JABUQX010078426.1:22500-23815 GCA_015478945.1 Trachelipus rathkii
ACTACAGGGTAGGTAGGACTATTTCCCCCCATCCGGGTAGGGTCTCCGGAACCCCCGCTCTTTAGAATTTGGGTGTCGCGGGGGTTCCTCCGACCCTCCCCTACGGGTTATGGAAAGTCACCCCCCTCTCTGTCCCCCGTTCGGCTCGAGCCCCCTATTGTTTTATTTTTTTTTTTGCAGTTTATTTTTATTAATTTTTTTTACTTTTTGATTTAATAAGCTATTTATACGCTGATTCGGAAATATTAATAGGTTTTGTTACTGTATGCTGTCCGTACTATTTTCGAGAGATATTTCAATATTATGAATATATATATATAAGAGAGCCTATATACCGTATATATAAAGTTAATATATTAGATATGTAATTTTTTTTTTTTTTTTTTTTTTTTTTTTTTTTTATCTTTACTAATTGATCAACATATAAGACCTTTCATAGATTCGCTGATTGCGCAGAATAATGCGATAAATTGGAGATTATTTATTCTGATTAGTTCTGCGATAAGACATTTTCGAACTAGAAAATATAGTACATTTTATGGAGAAGAAAGAGCATGATTAACAAATAAAATGTAGATTATATAAAAGTTAATATTAAAAATAATTTATGAAAACTTTGGTTCCCACTCATAGAGTACCGGTTTACTTCTGAACACGCAACACACTTATTACACGTGTCTTTTTAAGCAAACGCAATAAGCTAAAGATGATTACAAAAGAACAAAAAAATAAACTGAGCGAAGATCGTTAAAGAGCAGGAATGTAAGAGTTGGGCAATGAAAACTTCCTGATTTATAATACAAAACAAATACATACGAATATTATAGAGGGAGACCAAAATATATATAATATGTGAACTTATGAAGGAAATGGTTTATAGTTAGATAGTATATATATACGAAATAAAGGAAATAAGTGATAAAATAAACTAATGTCCTATAGAAAAAGACCGATAGCCTGGAGGGTATATATACCGTATAGTGGTTAGATAGGGCGACCCCTAGTATAATAACAGAAGTGAGGTTATACCCACCTATATAAAAAAGGGTATATAAGATTAATATATATAGAGATATATTATGAATATATATAGTAATATGTGTTTGGTACGTTACAGTTACCTTTTAATTTCAAAAACGCTATCCCATCATTTATTAATTAGAGTCAAAATAATATTCGTATACGTTAATACGTTTTAAAAGAAACAAATAGAACAAGTTCGGCTTGGGAATTCCAAAATTCCCCACATGTAGTCTGCGAACGATTCGCCAAAATAAATTACAGGTTTGCCTTGTACGCCTGCTTATAATTAGCG
>JABUQX010078427.1:0-25000 GCA_015478945.1 Trachelipus rathkii
AAAAAAAAAATTATCTATAGTTCATGTAAGTTTTAGTTAAATTTAAGTTTTTTTAAGAATAAATTCTTTAGTGGCAAGCTTCTGGGATTATGCCCAGAAGATTGCCACTAAACAATTTTGTTAAAAAACACTAACTTAACTTAACTATTCTGAACTTAGAAATTTTTTTTGGAAACTTAGAATTAATTTATCAATTCGCGATTAAAACTCAGAATGTCTACGTGATTAGTATTTTTTGTTATAGAGAAATCTATATATATATATTGTTAACATATTTATATTACGATTTAATTGTGATAAAATAAGAAAATAATCTAATATACGTTATTTTTAACAATCACTTGAGACGCTATATAGTAACTTTATTTTCACTATATGAGAGATGACAATTATTTTGCTTTACATCTTTCATCTACACTAGTATTTCTCAAGTGGGCACAGTACCAATTATATATATAGTAAATATTATTAAGATATTAATAATATATATATATAATATAAATTAATAGATATTATTATTAATATTATATAATATATATATATATATATAATATATATAATATTATAATATATTTATATATTAATATATTATAATATTAATATATATATATATAATATAATATATTAATATAATTAAATATCATATAGTATATAATGTATAATATTATAATATATTAGTATATAAATTGACCTCTAAATGAGCCCAAAATTGGACAAAGCCCAGGTTATTGCCCAATTCATAAATGTTATAGGCATTTTAGCAATTACACGAAACTAGCTTAGAGTGGCCAGGACAACACATCACAACTACCAACAACTCACACATTAATAGTAGCCTATATATATAATATATATATATATATATATATTAATATATAATAGTATATATATATATATTAATATATATATAATATATAATATATATATTATATATATATTATATATTAATATATATGAATATATATTATATAATTTATATATATAATTATATATAATTACAATAAATATATAAATTATAACTAATTTTTCAATGTGCATCAATTCATCATGCTAACTGCATCACGTCCACTTTATGTCTAGACAGACCGTAGAATTTTTTTTTTATGAAAAATTATAATATTATACCAATGTCTAAGTGAAGTTAGAGTATTCCGTTATCTCAAAAAAATCTACGTTTTCCAAAATGTGATAAAAGCACAAATATTAATGAATAGTGGAAAATTATGCAAAATAGTATTAACATAATGAAAATATAAAATAAAAGTAAAAAATTTGACTTAAATAAGCGTATTATTATAAAATTCTTTATTTAAAATAATTGTCTATTCACTTGTATGAGAGTGATAACAACGAGGTTGAGAACTGAGTTTTAAAGATACCCGTTCTAAGGGTATAAAGACTTCCACCAATTTATTTTCTCCAAAAGTTGTCCGGAGTTGCCATAGTAGTTGCCAACTTTGAATTATTCATTGAGTTATTTAAAAATTTTATATTTTAAACCTTAAGTAATTGACGTTTGAAGATACCCTATTTATTATTCGGTCTAGAAAATTAAGAAGAATTGAAACCATTAAATTTTAATTTGACATAGTGAAATCAAAAACATAAACAAGATTGCATGAAAATTTGTGTGAATATATATGAAACAAAAGAACCTGTATTATTATGAGGTTAAATATTTCTGTGTGCATTCTTATATAAATAAATACTCGCAAAAGAAAAACTTTACGTATGGGAAAGGGGGATCCTCCAGAACTCACGTAATCATCCTATAATCATTGCGAGATCATCACTTAGTGATGGGACTGACCGATTTGGGCAATATCCTTGCCGCAATGACCGAGGACCGATTGCCGATGACTAGCGAGCAAAATTTGCCGACGTTGACCGATTGACGATGACGAGACGATGCGATTAGATGTCTCTGAAAAAAAACTACTTTATAGCAAATTTTCTCCCTCTCCTCTCTCTCTCCCTCTCATCTTCCTCCTCTATAACGTATATAAAACTTACCATAACATCCAGCCGCTAGGATCCGACTTCATATACCAGTATAATACTCCAAATCTCTACGGCTGTAGGTTTACTTACCATACACCCTACTTAGTGATTAATATATAATATATATACTTTTATATAGTATATAGCTATATATAGTATATATATATATGAGCTATAACTTAGTATCAGTCAATATAGACTTTATGACGAAGCTGTATATATATATTGAGCTCTTACATAATTGAGAGTTATATATTATGGATATAATGTATATGAGGAGTATAGTAAAGCATATATATATATAAATATAATTTTGTTATATATATATTATATATATATGTAGATACTATATATATGTATTAACAGTAAAGTTATATATATAGTAAATAATTATAGTATAGTATATAGTATAGATTAATATATATATATAGTATAGATAATATATATATATATTATACCTATTTATATATATATAAATATAATATATTAATATATATATATATTTCGGATAGTGAGAGTATACCTTTAGATACAATACGATTAAATACTATAAAGGCGTAGAACTATCACAGCGTAAATTAATGGTAGTATATAAGTTACGTGATAGTATGAGTTAATTTATAAATTAGAATGATACACGGTGTCATATGGAGCTTATGATATAATCCTGTAGTGATACAAAATATTTATTAATAACTATAAAACCAATTAAAGCCTTAATAATATTTATAAAATATATATATTTCTAATTAAAACATATATATTTCTAATACTATTTAAGTCTTGCTTAAGACAAGAGGGAGCAGGTGAGAGGGTAACCATCCCAAATATTGTTAGACCGAATACAAAAATTTTGTGAATGATCCATTAAGATCTCTCAATAATAATAATAATTATAATATAATAAATATTATACTTTAATAAATAATAATAATAATAATAATAGATAAATAATAATAATTAATAATAATAATTAAAAATAATAAAAAATAATAATAATCAAATTACTAATTAATAATAATAATAATAAATTAATAGCAATCAATGTACGTGATAAGACAAAATGGGTTAATTTAATCAATAAAAATGAAAAAGTATTTATATAATGGAAAATGAGGAGAAACCATGCTTGTGGTCGCGGTAAACTAATTCTTAGGTTCAAGTGGATGTTCCTCATACATGTATAAAGTATTTAGACCAGGATTTAAATGTAAGGTTTTCCAAGTTTGCAGATGATAGCAAATTGGCCTACCTCGAATAAGGGAATATTCGATGAATTGTCATAAAAAGATCCTAAAAGGTATAAGGAGGGAGCTGTTGATGGGATGAGCAGGTTCATTCCTTTATCAGCTAAATTTTTCTTTCCTCATTCATTCCTTCTAAACTAAATCTTTCTTTCCTCATAATCCATGTTCGATTTTGTTAATTCTCTGGCCATTCAGGCTAGAGAAAAACGCGTGCTTATCGGGTGTAAAAATTCTCGTTCTCCTATCACTCTCGCTAATTTCATTCAGCAGAAATCGTTGCAGGTGGATACTCTCGGACAGTGAGCAAAGCTTCGCTTCATCAAAGGAAAGTTTGCCATAACATCCTTGGTTATCGTCCTCACTGACAAATCTGTTCATCTCTAGCACTTCTGTAAATCTGCCTTTTTCCTCCTCTTATTCGATTGATCATTGTGTTTGCTAATTTCTCCCAACTGAAAAGGCTTAATGTCTTCGGCACCCTATTGCTCAACTAATTATCTCTATAGTCTCAAACTAAGACATTTTCCCTCCCTCTAGTGTGGGAAGGCTCTCACATGTCCAAACCTATTCCTGAAAAAAATAGGAAGCCGCTCGGATTCTTCATAACTATCGCCCTGTAGCTCTCACTTGTATTCTTATCTTAAGATCTTTGAAAAACCCTTTCAAACTCACTTTCTATTTAGAGAATCATATAGGAAACTCTCCGATTTCGGCAAAGTACGGTCTCTAGTTATGCACGATATCTACTGGCGTATACATTCCATATCTAACCGTTATTATGGGTTTCCTCTTAGGAACTACAGGGAGACTTGGGTGGTTGCGCGCGTTTGACATATCCAATGCATTTTATGATCCGAGTTATGGCAAGCGTCACTGCTTCTCCCAAAGCTTCCGTACTCCTTTAGGGTTTCGCTCCTATCTCTTGCTTACTTATATCTAGTCTTTTCTATTCCAAATCGACTCAATACGAGCTTTGTATGTTTTGATGGAGTAGGCGATCATTCTTCATTCGTTTCTTGTACAATAGTGGAGTGTTCCTCAGGGTTTCTATACTTTATCTCCTACTTTAATTCCTACTTTGTCATATAATTAATGATAGTCATTGGGTTTCCTTCTTCTCTAACATCTATCTCACTCGTATTATCGATGACTCGACCCTTCATTCTTTTAAACTTATCATTAATCCAAATTTATCTACTCCCACTTATTATTTCTGGATTATGCCTACTTTCGTACTGTAAATCTTTCCGATTGTATTCTCAGCTGAGGATTAGAAATAAACTTTTGATGAAAAATTCAATTCTTTTTAAAAATAAACCCTGAAGCTTTTGACAAATCTACCTTCTCTTCAAAATCCTTCTTTAAAACTTTCCTTTCTCTTCGACGGATTTACTAGTCGTATCTCTCCTAGTTGAACATATAATTTAAACTTACCTTGGCATAATAACTTAACAAGAACATAAAATAAAATTGTACTTGACTACTTGTGTATTATACAACGGTGCTATAGGGCGGCTTCTCAAAGAACAGGAAGTTCTGTTTAGGAGCTGTAGAGACTCCTACTTTCTCAGTTAGCGCCTCTATACAAGTAGGTTCTCATCGCCAATGTAATGGTATATAAGTACTGCTCTCAAATCTGGGGGGCTCTTGAGTGTTTCACCCGGCTTTTGAGACAGGATCAAGTTCATACGAGCAAAAAGGCTTATTGAATAACTGTTCTGTTAACTTCCAGTTCATCATTAACCACTCTACTTGTACTGGACGATGTTAGGTTTCTTAATCTTCTATGTTCCTTAAAGTCTCGCAGCGGCAGTTGACTCGAGAGGAACTTATATCTACATCGCGTTACACACCACCTTTACGACGCACTTCGTTTAGATCACAAATAGTATGCTATTGTATCTGTCGCAATAATATAATATAGAGTATTGTTATTGTACGATTATAGGTAACTTCCAGGCTGAGTTTTGCTTAGTGCTTACCTTCTTTATCACCAACCACTATCTCGGTGTATTGATTATGATGGAGATAGATTCTTTGGTCTGCCATCTATTCTCTTAATTTTTCACAATTGAAACTTTAATCTCCGCATGTTACTATTAATAGAGCTACGACCTGCGAGTCCTAGTCTGCTCCATTATGCGTACACTAATTGGAAATATCTTTTTCTGAGACAGTACTACACTCCCCTCCAATTCTGAAATAGGAGTCGGTTATGCCACGTGCGTGTGTAAGTAGTCGCGAACTGTACGAAAAAAAAATCACTTTAACGGAATTATGGAGCATATGGAATTTAAATATCGGCAGATATGTGGCAAATGAACTGAACTCCTATTCCCCCCCATCCACAAGGGAACCAATCATTTCAGATCGTTCTATCCAGAAAAAATCGTACTCTTTTTGCAGACATTACCCTTCAGAGGGATCAATAATGTGGCGCAAGGCCAACATCACTTAATTTTTGCACCTTTTTCAAAACTTAAGAGAGTGTAACCTCTAAGACTCTGACTATAGTCTACCACAACACTTTCAAAAAATCTAACCAATAGCTTTCTTATATCCCAGACCCAGAAGTACTACTTAACAAACTATTGTTCCACAAACAAAAAATAACACACCAATCCTCTAGTTCAACCCCGTCTCAACTATACGCTCGTGTTTTCTTCGCAACAATAACAAGTCACAACAGCCACTCTGATCATGGCACTATTAAGGTAACACCCAAGATTAATAATCAACATATGTTCGGTTTTCGCGCTCTCACCAAACAATTACATATAATTTACACACAGTTGCTGCTCTTTCGTTCGTATTCTCTCTCTAAGGTTCCATATCTAGCGAGATACGTCTAGATTATTGATATATGTCTGTTGAATGATTATGCTCACTTTATCTAGTTTATCTTTTATCAAGGTAACACTATTATTACCTATATCAACTCATCTTGGCTTTTCTCTTCATATATTTCTAATTCGTTTTATCCATCATTCATACATTTATAATTTCTCTTACTACTTTCATAATTCACACGTTATAAGATCTCATATCCCCTACTTATTTCACTCTATCTACTATTATTTATATCTCAGCGCCTACTAACTACTTGATATAATATGTCTATGCAGTATTGTGAGTCACCGCCACATATATTTATCTGCGTGCACCGAGAACAACTTCTTCTCACTTCGAGCCCAATTCTATGAAGCGAAACAGCTTTAGTCCTTCAGTGCGTCTTCAACTAGTGTACAATTGTGCGTTATGCATTAATGTCGTCAGTCTCACAGCACACCCTTTCATCTTCACCTATCCATACATTCTTTCATATTCCACACACCCTACAGCCCGACTTAGTATCCAACCATGTAATTATTCTCTACAGCATCAGGATCGCAAACTAGCAGTAGTCAACAGAATATAGAATTGTCGTGAGATTTAGGCACTTAAATTATCTTGTTGTATCTTAACTCGGCCAAATGCACATGGTGTGATATTGAAGATATTTAAATAGCTTTGTATTTAGCAAAATTTATAATAATTTAGAAGAAGAATTGATTTAGATTACTTAAGGTTAGAATAAGCTAACAGGTTTAGTTATCTTGTTGATAAATATGATAGCATACGAGTATTTGTTAATTCGTTTATATCTTTTGTCTGTTATAGAGGATCATTATTTTTTTTATTTATATTTTGCTGGAATAATGGGGATGATTATATTGATATGACCGCCATTATAAACAGGAAAGGACGCATATATAATACTACTATATGTAGGGACACAATCGCGCAATAGTATACAATAATAAATAATATAAGAGGGAAGATTGTACTAAAAAACACCGCACATCAAAAATCTAATAATAAACCAAATATTATTTATTTTATTCTACATGTGAGAAGTTTATTTTAGTAATATTAATTTTATTAGACTACTGATATGGAGAACATCTGGAGTAATATTTTAGATTCAATAATAATAAAATATATATAGTACTGTTTAAATATATAATATATATATATAGGGTATAGTATATGTGACTACTTGTGTGAGTTTATATTCATATCAAAATGATACAATTGAATTATGATTAAATTATAAAACTTATAAATATATAATATATAGCAATTATATTAGATAAATTATATTCTTAGGATATATATTAGAGAAGTCCTGATTTAGAGTAAACGGGACTATATATATATATATATATAATAATTAATACTTCCCTTTCTTTAAATATTTTATTTTAAATTAGGAAAATTAAAATGAAAAAGACAAGAGAATTATAAATAAAGTGAAATGAAAATATATCGGATAATATTATTTCACTGAGTGTGGAATAATGTTATCTGAAATTAATATCTAAATTAAGAAGATTATAAAACAATTCCAATATAGTACTGGATTATATTATTAATATATTTTAATATAAATTAGGAGTTAACATGTAAGAATTCAAAGTATTTCAGAGACTTACCTGAACCAGTGATATAATTAATTATTATGTAGTGATATTAAATAAAATCTTAAATGTTACATGTGTTCTATTAATTATAAATTCATTCCTTGGACGGAGTTATTATATTATTATTGAGTTATATAAATAGACATTGACTTATCAAAATTACTATTTTAAAATATATTATAGTTCAATTATATCGGAGCGTTAACAATTGCTACTCGGTGCCAAAAATTTTTATTACATCACTCTATTATTCAATCTGGTATACTTTGCGACACCTAGCGAATGCAAGAGCGGATTAACTAGCGACAAAGAAACTTAATCGTATACGCGACTCAATATTATTTCCTACCGGGCTGTGGGGATGGAACTCTTCCCGCAGTATATGAGATTGACCAAGGAAAACTATCGACCCAGATTTAGATCGTAGGCCTGATACTGAGTAACTGCAAATATATTATTTATATATTCTATTGTGGTATGTGAGGAACCAAAACCATAACATCATATAATAGTAAGTTATCTGCCGTTGAAGGAACGTATAATGTTGACGCTTACAAATAAAATGAAAATGTTAGTAAATATTTTTCGTCTTTGCTTACAAACAGCGCTCTAAAACCAGCCATTAACTGTTTAATTACCGGACGAGCTTATAATAGAGATATATATATATGTGTGAACATATTATAATACAATGAATAATAGATACAGTTGGTTGATACCTGATAATGTTTAAATAAGTATTGTAAAAGCACTTTAAAATATCCCAAATGATTTCTCTACTCGTTATAGATGTAATGTTATCAGCATCCAACCCATACACGATAATGAGAACCTCAATAAATAGTCAAGATATGGATATAGTCTCCGGGTCTTAGCCATTAATATATATAGAGTAACAGTGTGAGATTCTAACAATTCCTGACAGAATCGGATATACTCAAATTAACAAAACTCTAAAGAACAAAGCGAAAATTAAAAATATAATTATGCGAAATGATGGAGACAAAATAAGATGGCATAGGTTGCATTGAGCGCTCATATGAAAACAATATATGCAGATACTGAAATACAATGAAACAAAGTCCCATAAGATTATGATAAGATACCACCAGGAGTGAAAGTTTATATAGAATTGTATAACAGGTAGAGACTCATACATATGTACACAAATCACTTTTGATTAGATTTTGAACTATATTACTGTGAGGAACACAAAAAGATTATACCATAGTGAATACAAGACAGAGTGTCTTAGTATAAATATAGCTCCTCGCGATTGTGTAGGGAGAATAATATTCAGTACATCCATCTCACCAGAGAGGGCTTCTTCGCTTATGGAATTATCCGGACTCATAATGAAGCGTATTTGTCAGAGGATCCACTCAATTACAGACCATCGTGCCAAGACTCTGAATATATCTGACATCGAGTAAAATCTAGTATATTATAACTCAACCCAAGAAATTTCTATCTCCAGGACATGTCAGGGTACTACTAACTTTGAATGAAAGTACAACAAATCTTATATCGACTCCGCGCGCGGATGAGTTATCAATAAGAGAACTAATTGCTATATGAGTGGTAGAATTGAGATTGATTCAACACTCTTCATGTCTCGTTGGCGAGCACAATTTACCAGTGGGGTCTGACAACACAGAGCAGACTTCCTGAATAGATTGGGATATGCTTTTGTGAAAGGTGTCTAAGAAAAAAATGGCCTATCAGTCATCTAGAGGAAAAATAGCTTAATCCTGAGATAGTCTGTTCCCAGTAAGACGTTAAGAATTCGAGTGGGTTGATGAAGATTCTGTTTGGATGGTTAGAGTAAGAAACATTACTCTTAGGATTTATCGCTAGGTATGAAATTGCTCCTGGACACTAGGAAGGTCAGTTGATCATTATTGTAGTCGGTTATGTGACAAGTTATCTTATATATTTAAGGGGAACAAGCCTAGGAGTGAAATAGGAAAATTACAGAGTAGTGGAAGTCGTGGACTTTTTATAACAAATAGTCATTGCAAATGTCTGCCATTTCTTCGCCTCCAACGACACCAACTCACATAAGTCGCCCCCACACATATGGGTAATATGTATAGGGATATATTGTGTTGTGATGTAGAAAAACCCATAATTAGCTAATAATCGTCGCACCCAGGTCGGTGTGGTGAGTATTCAGGAATAGTGCCGAATCAGAGTGTGCTGTGTTTGGTTCCAGAGTTATGTTACCTTTCAAAGAACATGTACTTAATATAACTGATAATTATCTACTTCTGTCTTCTAGTGACTAGTGTCAATATCAGGTATTATCAGCTATATGTACATTTCCTCTGATTGATTAGGAAGTTTAGAGAAGGACCAAAGATATCAGGTCAAGGCTATCAACAGCGATAATTAAATTATTTACCATAAAGTGAGTATTAATTTAACTCGCGCACTATTCCAATGGCCCCTTTTCCAATCGATGTCGTAGGCTGAAAGGCCGAGGTTTTGCCACTCATTGTTAAAAAAGAACTGAGAGCGGTCATACCAACGTGACTATCACTCCTTTTTTAATATGTAGTTTATGAGTAGAGAACCAGTGTATGTGTTTAGGGTTATACGTTGCTTTTTTAAATACTGAAAAAATAAGGTTATTAGTGTTAGTCCAGTTTATTAGAACGTCAAGAAAAGGATTATTTTATAGTAAATTTGATAAAGGGTTTTATATTGTTAATATACATATGAAAGGGTTCATAGTAAATTTGATAAAGGGTTTTATATTGTTAATATACATTATGAAAGGGTTCTATGTTAAAGCTTTTCGGATAAATAGAAAGAATATCATCCACATAACGCAGCCATGCGCAATTGGAGAATCCGGCGTATTTAAAGTTTTTTTTTTCTCTCGATAAGGTCCAAAAATATACAACTAATTATTGGGGATAATGGAGAACCCATACTTAAGCCTGATTTTTGCATGTAAAATTGATCATTAAAAGTAAAGTAAAGCTTAAAAATGAAAGAAAATTTAGTAAATAGAAGGAATTATAGCAATCAACAAAAAACAAGCCTGTCTGGAAGAAAAGCTCAATTTAATATTCTACAACAGTCCTTGGTACATAGTAACCACCAATTCTATTCTTAACCTATCCAACCTACAACTACCTCAAATAGAAACTATAATTTTAAACTACGGAATGTCATTCGCATTTGACAATATTGATCCCCTCCCGGTAATGTTGATAAACTTTGAGAATTGGCGCAATAGAAATGAACAAAACAACTTAAATGCAAATATTCTGCTCGGTATTTTGTTGGAAAAAGTAGCAAACAATACTAGTAAATTACCCAAATGCTTTAATATAAATATCAAGAACCTAAAAAAGAAAACATCATTATATCCTGATCTGATAAAGTAGGTAAATTTGTCATAATGGACAAGAAGAATATATATATAAGTAAATATATATATATATATATATATATATATATTTACTACTATGTTATATATATATATATATATATATATATATATATATATATTATATATATATAGATACATATATATATGTATAATTATATATTTATATAAAAAAAAATATTTTTTGGGAAATTGAAAGAATTCAGAATGATTATTATTTCTTCTTAACTTAGGGTATATAATATATATATATAATATGATATATATATATATAATATAGTATATGATTATATATAATATATATATATATAGTATATGATTATGATATGATGATAGTTATAATATACTATAATATAATAATATAGTATATATATATATATATACGTATTATATACAATATATGTATATATATTAATAATATATATATATATATATAGTTATAATATATATATATATATATTATTATATATATCAATATATAGTATTATATCATTATATGATACATTATTATTATTATAGTAATATATATATATAGTTATTATTATATATATATATTATATTAATATATATATAATATAATCTATATATATATTATATATATATATATATATATATATATATATAATGTATATGTATATATATAGTATATATACTATATATATATATATAATGGTCAGTTATATATTATATTATATGATATTTATATATATATAATATATGATTTATTTTAATATTATAATAAATTTATTATATTTATATTATAGTATATATATATATAATATATATATATATATATATCTATATAATGTATAATATTATTATCGGTGGGGTTGGTATATATATATAGTATATAATATATTATATATATATATATATGTCTTTCTTGTTCTTTAACAAAATTATTGACAAACGTATTGGGTACTATTGTACTCCCAGCGTGAGGCTTTGTTCTTGAGAGCATATTCGAGTTGAGTGGGCTTATCTATGTGTTCGCAAGATGAGTAGTCTTAATTAATATATCTATTATTATAATATGATAATATAATTATATATAATATATATATATTATATATATGATATATTCCTTTAGATTCTCCAACCCACCCGTAAGAAGAACGATTCTCAGCTATGGCCCTGCTTGGATTAGGTGGTAAAAGCTGTTGTTCAGCAAATGCTAAACTAGAATATATGTGGAAAAGGGTAGAGAAGAGGAACTTATAAAATTTATTATTATTATTTTATTAATTATATTATTATTATTATTTATTTATTATATTATTATTATTATTTATTATTATACTTATTATTATTTATTATTAATTATTAATTATATCTGAATATTCTTCATTTACAAAATCTATAATAAAATATAATATATTTAATTATATATATTAATTTATAGATAATAATCAATAATAGATAATGAAATAAGGAATAATAGATAATGATAAGTAATAGCAATTGAGATAATAAGTAAATGAAATAACCACAACAACAATGAATAACTAACAATAGACAAACAACAGTAATTTTACAAATATTTTTGAGCAGACCACTGTGGAGAGAAATGTGTCTACATAGTACTGTCGAAAATTAAATCTTTGCTATTCAAAAACTCGAAGAATTTATTTTTCTTTACTCCTAAAAATAAAAAAAAAATAATAAGAAAATAAAAGCCTGCTTTTTGAAAATGTTTAAGTTAGTAGTTCCATGATATTTTTTTGTGCCTTCATTTTTTTCCATTTTGAAAAAAAAAAAATGTATTCGTGTTTGTATTAGCTGATTTGTGTTACACACAATAGAAGAGGGAAAAAACTGGAGCAAGAATTAGGCTAGTTCAGTTTATTGTATATATAAAATGTATTATTTATATATATTATTATATATTATATATATATATATATATATAGTCTATATATATATATATATTATATAATATATATATAGATATAGTCAAGCCGCACAGAAATACAGAAATGTTAAAAATAAAGTGGTAAGCGCTTGAAGGACAATTCTCCTGCCATCACTTCAGGTTGTATTTAATAGTTATGACTGAATATAGGAGGCGATTGGGCCTTTCCGAAAGTTTTCGGATTACAATTTTAACACAGTGTTTCTACTGTGTTGTGGAGTTGTTATGTACTATAGAATTTACACACGGGTGCATAGGGTATTTATCAGTTTGATATGTTAGTGGTATAGTTATTTTAGTTATATATAGATATATAGTATTATTATATATATATAATATATGTTATATATATTGGATATATATATAAGTTATATATAATATATATAGTATATATATAGACTGTATTGTGAGTGATATTATGTGTGTGGACATTCTCTAATGAGACAGTGTCAGGCAAGACTGACCTGCACCCGATCCAGTCATGTTGTCTAATTTTCCATTTTTGTATAATTTTTGTTGAATCTTGTTTATTAGAAACTTATTATTCCTGAAAGATTTCTGAGGTCCAAACGTTCTTGGCGGGCGTACAGCGTCCCTGATTATTTGTTTCGAGCCGGATCTCACTTTCTTCAAAGATCCACACTTCGGTCTAGCTGAAATTAAGATAAATAGAAATCGAAGTTACACGGGAGAGCAGTGAGTATAGAGATATATTGATCTAATAAAATGCATATAGAGATCAAAATGTCAAATTATAATATATATAAAACATATACATAGTGTTGAAATATATTTTTTTCGCCTCAACTCCCTTTGCCGACCAAGGCAATTTTTAAGAAAACATCAATTTATACTTCTTATAAGTTTGCTAATTGTTTACATACTTTAAAATAATAGTTAGTTTTTTTTTTTTTTTTTTTTTGAGTAAATACTTTTTAAAGCTTTATGAAGGTGAAATTTTTATTGAAAAGTCTAACTTATTACTGGACTAGAAAATCATTTCTTATATTAATTAATTTAATGCAGAAATGGGATACTTATTTATTTTATTAATTTATTTATATATTTGTATGTTATTATTAGTAGTAGTATGTGGTGATATATATATTTATAGATATATCTATATATATTATATCTATATTAATATATTTTGTATATATATTATATTATTAGATTATCTACTAATATTATATAAAAGTAGCTTAACCTGGTATATTATTATATTATGACGGCTTGGCTGGGGGGCTGTGCAATTGAAATTTTGCTTTGGTGAAATTAATTTGTGCGCTTGTCTATGTAATTATATCCTTAAGTTAATTTGAGCTAGAATCGCATGAGCACTATATATATATTTACTGGTGATACGCTTATTATTGAAATTACGGGAGCAGTCTTTGAAATGTTGAAACTTACCCAAGTGTTTTACAAATCCTATTATTTGAGTTAGTGAGTCAAAGTCTCCGGAGAGCCATTTACCTTGGGTTAATGTGCGAGAGGGAGCGAGAGAGAGAAATTACAGTTAGATGTCTTGCTGACTGATGTATTTGGTAGCCCAACATGAGAGATATTGACGCTAGAAAATGCCAGAATACAATAGGTCTACATTGCTCTTTGAAGGTTTGAAAGATAGTTGAGAGGAGGAGAGAGTGTGCCGACATTTGGAATATCAATTGAATTACTAGATCGTAGACTCTTCCAAAATGAAGAGTATAGCGAAGCGGGGGGGGGGGGAGAAGGATTTCGAGGTATTTCAATGCTTGCTCTAACATAAGGTTCTATCTTAGTGTTAATATGGTGTAGTTCCTTGCTCTTGTTACTATTGTATCGATCATATATTGCTTATTGAGATTATTATGTATTATTGAACTTTATTGTTTTTGATTTTATTGTTGCTTTATTTTACTAGAAAAAATGCTACATTCCATTACATATGCTGAGAAAATAATAGGACCTACTGTTTATTTAATGGCTTTTTATCTTACCTGGAAAAAATCTACACTCTTACATATGCTTAAATTATATTGAATGCTTATATTTAGTTTTATAATACCTTTAAAATATCTTAGATGGGTCCAAAACATGTTCGAAGAAGGCACGGATCTAGATGTCCGATTAACTAGATAGCAACCATTAGCCTTATGCTAGTTGATATGTAGTGATAACCCAGGTAAGATATCAAACCGATAAATGATCATTTCCCAACCGCATCAATTAGCACAAACTAACTGATTAATTATTCCAACAGATCAAAGCTTCAAGCTGAAATTATCAAACTTTGACACTGGGGCCTATGTAGGTATCTGGAATGAATGGGGTAAACTATTTTACTTAATTTAGCATATTGATCTTATAACCATACTAATTTCAATTCCTCTCTCCTCTCTCTCTCCTCTCTCTCCTCCTCGTCTTCTGGTCGCTCTCTCTCTCTCGTTTCCTCCTGGTTCGTGTCGTCTGCCTCTCGGTCCTCTTTCTTCGTCCGTCTCTGCGTTGGCTTCACTCATCACACACGTTGGACGCCACACATACTACACGGGTAATAGATATAATTTATATATAGAGGTTATATATATTATATATATTATTATATATTACGTAGATTTCGGATGAAATTCCTATATCGATGGCAACATATTCGGTAAGCTAGAGTCGCAAGGCAAGGGAATAGGGTTCGATCATCGTCCAGATCCTAGGTAGTAATTAGATAGAACCAGTTCCCTTTCAAGAATAGGGCAATGCCCGTTGGATTTGAGAATTAATAAGTATATAGATCAATAAATAATAATATTATAATAATACTATAATATATATAAATATAATAATAATAATTATAATAATAATTAATAATATATATATAATTAATCATTCATAATAATTAATTAATAATGAGCTCAATAATAATAATAATAATAAATATAATATAATAATAATATATAATAATAATACATTAATTAATTTAATTATTTAATTTAATTAAATTAATTAATTAATGTTAATGAGCTAATTAAATTTAATTTAATATAATTAATTAATTAATTAAAATTTAATTAATTAATTAATTAATAAATGACTGGAAAAGGTGATGTAGGAATGAGGATGGGACGATGAACAGAAGAAATGAGAGAAGAGAAAGCAAGAGGTGAAATATTCCTGGAAAAAGATATGAACAAGATGAAGAGGAGAAGATGGTGGGGAAGAGAGAGTAGAAAGATGAAGATTAGGAGGTGCAATAAGAAGAGAAACAAGATTAGATGAAGAGAAAGTGGGGATTAGAAGGGAAAGTGAACATGGAAGTAAGAAGAAAAAGAAATAAGTAGGAAGAGAAAATGCATGAAGAAGAAGAATAAAAGAGGAATAGTTGAAGAAAATTGTTAAGAAGAAGAATAACAAAGTGAGAGTGAAAGAAGAGGAACTGCAGAACACAGACTCTCAAAGAAAGCATTACATATTATATTAATAGTGTTTTTATGAGATAAGAGCAGTCTTAGCTTAATTTTATAAACCAAAAAAAAAATTCCTTTTTATTCCACATGTCTAATTTTTCTGTTTTCTGCTGAAGATTAGATACGTATATGTATTATTATATTATAGATATTATTATTTTTGAATCAGAAGAAGAAGAAGAGAAGAAAGAAAAAAGAGAAAGAAGAAGAAGAAGAAGAAGAAGTAAGAAAAAAGAGAAAGAAGAAGCAGCAGAAGAAGAAGAATGAAGAAGAACGGAAGATAGGAAGATAAGAGTGGGAGTTCTTCTTCTTCTTTTCTTCAAGTTTTCTAATACAAACAATATGTTATTTCTTGCGGCGTATATTAGTGTATTTTATTTTTAAAGCTCAATTATGAGAGAAGTTTGAGAATTTTTTATATTTCACAATGAGTCGAATGGTTGGTGGAGGAAAGTTTTATTAATGATGTTTGCTGGTAATTGTGTGTGTGTCGTGTGTGGTATCTGAGTGTTTGGGTTGTTAGATGACTCAGGTGTATGTTCTTATGCAATCGGTTAAGTGTGTTGCAGGATGTGGAAAATGTATATACCCGCTTCTTAAGAGAGAGAGTAATAATGATAGGCTATGAATAATGGAAGTAGAATTAAATATATATATAATGAGATATATATATAATGGATACTGAAGTAATAAAATAATAATAGATAATAGAATAAGAATGAAGTAATAATAATAATATGATAATAATAATAGATAATGAAATATTATTGAAATATGATGAAGAGATAATAATTAATAATAAATAATATTAAAAGTATAATAATATATAATAATAATGAATAATAATAATATAAAAGTTAATAATTATAATAATTAAAGTATTAATAAAGGATTTAATCCCGCAGCATGTTAGCCATAGCTGGGGGTGTGCAATTCTTTTCTTTTGCTGCGGAAGATAAAGGTGTTTAATTGTTCGAGAAAAGAATTTATTTAAGGGACTTATTCCGAGAGATAAAAAGGATTTAAAGCCCTTAAATGTGCGAATGTGTTTGCCTGTTATGCTTCGAGGCACTGATCGCGCGAGTTCAAGCTAGACTATCTTATAAGTGAATTGTCCAAAAGTAAAAATTTTCAGAGATGGATGAAAATCGCTAAAATTATGTTTACGTAATTGAGTTTTAGAAGAAATAATGGTTCTTTGTGCAAATGATGGAACTATGTATGGATGCGGATACTGAGGTGTCCGCGATAGGGCAGGCTCCATATAGTTGTGTGTGACAAATAAACATTTTCAGGCATTCCTACATTTCATTAGAATGTTCGAGATGTTGTCGTGGTGTTGATATTTGTTTAAGAAGAGAGTTCTGCTGTATGGCGAAAGAGTTGAGAATTGGTCAACTTTGAGAATAAGGTTTTTAGAACGACTAGGAATTTTCAACTGTATATGAGGCCATGTTGGTGTTTCAAAACGTGTAATGCTCTCTATTATTGTAACTGGTTGTATATGCTTGTTGCGATAAGTGGGGTTCTTAAAATGTGGTTAGATTGTGGTTATGGCCAGCTCAGAAATTAAATCTCCTTACTGTCGTTTGCAATTAAATGAGACTATGATACGGCTAACTGGCCTGGTAATTCTCCAACAATGATCACGGACTAACTGAGAAAGTAGTGAAAGCTACTCGGCTGCGGATTGTAGGATAGCGGTTGCTAAAATGGAGCATTTGCTTGTTTCGGGATTTGACATGTTCACGTGTGACAATTAGTTGTAAGTTTTTGCTTCTTCTGCTTGAAGAACGTTATCAAGATGTTAATGGGATATATGAAGTAGAATAGCTATCGTTGCCTTTGCCGACGGTCAAGTGAAGTTGGTTTATTTGAAAAGTTAAATATGCTATTGTGTAGTTCTTTGTTACGTAACGGTTTTCGTATTTTAAAGTTGTGGGTAGACCAGTGTGTTAAAGGGTAAGTTTTAGTGTGATGCTTATCACGTCTTTCGTAAAGAGTTCCAGGTGAAGGCGATTTTAATAAGCCTGCGTGTGATAGGGGTTTTGAAGCAATTGATAGTGGTTATTCCGTTAGGATATAGTTAGAAATCACTATATTTGGTTGTATAAACGTTGATCTATGCGTGTTGAACGATTTCGGTCTTGCTGTTCAGACTCTGAGCTCGCGCATTTTTAAAACAGATAGTAGACATTGATAGGATGCGAGTTTTTTTTGATTGTGTTAAGCAGTCTTCAATGGAAGTGAAAGTTTAGGACGATAGTCGTGTTGTTAAGTGTCGTACTGAGTGCAATGTTTGTTGTAAGTGATTTGAGATACTCAAATATTCGACAAATGGTGGTCATGCGACGTATGCGTGTAAATTGTTTTAGGATAAGATGGATAGGGGTGAGTTTGGTATGCGGAGTAGATAGGGTGGGTTCTCAAGATGAGAACATGTGAGGATATGGCGGTTAGACGTTGGCGGCTGCATGGGAGCTCGATAGAGGGGGGGGGGCGATCTTTTTGTATAAAGGTTTCGGTTATAAGGAATTAAGAAGGGTTAGCTGTGAGTACGATAGGTGTTAAGAGCTTATTTTTGATAAAGTAGTTGTATGCATGAGCATGATGCATGTCCTGAGATGTCTTACTTTGTTTCCCTTTTCTGTTAAAATTTGCAGAATAAAAATGAGATCTGCTGTATACCTCTTCCATTTCTAAACTCATATAATGTATTTCTTTCAATTTTATTCCCATCATCACTGTATAACTTATTTCATAAAGATTTTTCATCACTACTCACTACACATCACACACACTATATATTAGTATATATATAGTACTCATATTATAGTATTATATTATATATATATATTAAAGAGTATATATATGATATATATATATATAATATATATATATATATATATATATATATATATATATATATTTGAGTGGTACAAGAGAAATTTACCTCAATATACCTCTTTATTTTTCTCAGTTATTTTATTTTTTTATTTTGGTATTATCTTTCCATTCCTCCACGCCTCATTAAAAATCTCAACAGCCATCACATTTTATCTTCTAACTATATATTTTGACTGGAAAACCGTCAAATTTCAGGCTCTTTCCAATCTACATTTTCTGCACTGCTAAATTCATTGTCTTGAAAGTAATTGGCAGCTCTTTAACTACTAATACTTCTGGTTCGTGTTTCCACTCATCTTCACCATCCACGACATAATTGAACAAATCCGGAAGGATTTCCTCCAAATGTTCCCAATATCGTTCGGTTCTGTAATTCCAAAATCTTATGAAATGAGTGACTGAAGAACATTCACATTTAGTGTTTATTATTTTTTTGTGTGTATAACATATATCATCTAGCTGTTCATTCATTGCCAATCTTTCTTTGCTACCTCCTTTTTCTCTTTTTCGTCCTATTTCTACTTGCCACATGTTTCTTTTTTGGCTTCAGTTTCCTCTCCTTTCTCCTTAGTAATTATTAGTTCAGTCTTCCCTTCTTTTTCTGACATCATTTTAACTCCCTTTACTTTCTTGGCCCACTCAGTAAATAGCTATCATTTCCGAGCATTCACCATCTGAATCCCTTTCAATCTCAAAACGACATCCTTCTAATTATTTTTTTTCAGCAAATTAGTCTCTCCTCTCGCGGCAACATTCTCCTCATTCCTGCTGGCTTAATTCTTTCTTAGTTACCCCCGAGTCCTATGGCTTCTGAGTTGCGTGATTCTGATGGAATGTCTTTTACTTTCACCATTATTCTCTTCAATCGTTAGTATCATCGACAATGTCTTATCATTAGCTTCCGCATAATTTCCCAATTACACGTCAGCTCAATACAAATCCATTTGTGTACTCTCTCTTTTCATATTAAAAATCGTTACTAAAGACAAAATCCAACGGACGTACCCTCTTCTTCGTTTCAATCTCATTCAGAACCCAAGTTTGTACTACCGTAACTGTTCGTAGAAAAAACAAATTCTCCTGTGATCTCCCTGGTGAGCCGCATATGCCTGAATTAGCTTTACTCTTCCCCTCTAACTTCAGTACTACTGTCATCGTTCTCTCATTTTATATCTCATCTCATGAACTCTGTATGTCAATTCTAGTATCAGAGTCGCAGCAACTCTGCACTTTTCTCCATATCTCTTCCTTTATACAACATTTGGTTATCTCCATGCAGTATATAACACTTTAGCTCTCGAACCTCTGCCCTCTCATCAGATCTATCACCTCCCCTTCCTTGTTTCCATATCAACAATATTTATGATACGGGTATTAAGATCATTCGAAGGATATAATTCGAGTAGAAAGTTACACTGGACTCCATCAACTACCCCTTTTAGAGGCCAAGCTACGTTTACGGTATTGTGGCGTTGCTAGAAAGAAAATCCTGAAGTTTAAGAGAAATAAAATTGTGCCATAAGTACCAGTAGGTAAGGAAAATTTATAGAGAAACTGATTAGTAGTGAAGAACTGACTAGTCAAAACAAACAAGAATTGGTCAGAAATGCAGAACACGTGTAGGTTCCATAATCAACCGATCCAGATCATTAATATTAAAGAATAATTAACTCTATTACCATCTTGATAGATGTGAAAAAAATAGCCATTCGAGATGTAGCATAATTGCTACAAATGTGAGACTGTAGCATTAACGTCGCTTAGCCCCAAGAAGGAGCGAAAACTGGTTCGAAAATGAGCAATTTTGATCATTTGTGTAAACTCCTGTTTAAAGCGGAGTTGATTCTCATATTCTAGATTTTAAGCGTATATTTTATTATTTTTATTTATTATTATTATTATTATTATTATTATTATTATTATATATTATTATTATTATATTATAATATATGATATTATTATTATATTCTTATTCTTATTATTAATTATCTATTATTATTATTATGTTTTAAAGAAAATGCGTAAATTAAAAAAATATAACACTTAAAACATATGAGAGAGTTATTATTATAAGTTCATTATTACCCACAAAACTTTTAATAATGAAGAAATTATGAAAAACAATAATGAATAATTGGTGATAATTGGTTTAAAACTACAATTCATATCTCAAAAACTACAATAGATACAGGGAAAAGGAATACATTGTTGGAATCCTGGTAACATTTTATGCGGAAAATGTAAAAAAAGAAAAAAAAAAAAAAAAAAAAATAAAAAAGAATTTAAAAAATTATATCCAAAAACTTACAATAGCTACGCAGAAAGGAATACATTTTTGGAATCCTGGAAACATTTTACATAGGAAAATGTAAAAAAATAAATAAATAAGAAATTATTAATTTGTAATTATGGTAAATATGATTAGAGAGCCTATTTAAGGACCTTTTATTGGTTACTCGTTAAAATCAAAATAGGACTTTCTATGTAAAGTTTTTGCTTTTTTTTTTTTAAACAAGAATACAACATGGTATACGCACATCCGGATGGGCAGTGGTCGGGGTCCTCTCGGCTTCCGGAAGCGACGGGGTACGACTACTTCCCCCCTCCGGGGAGGTCTCCGGAACCCCCGCTCTTTGGTATTTGGGTTGTCGCGGGGGTTCTCCGCCCTCCCCACGGGGTATGGAAACGTCCCCCCTGTGTTCCCGCGTCGGCTCGAGCCCCCTGCATTGCCGTGTAATACCTTTACAATAATATATATATATATAACTATTCCCCGTTCAAAAAAAAAAAAAAGCCAATTATTACTTTCATTACCTTCTTTTGTTTTTTATGACATTTTCCTAACTAAATTACAAGGATTCCAAAAAGATGAGGAGTTTAACGATTAGCTATTGTAGTCGTTTTGAGGATATGATGTTTTTTTTTTTTTTTTTTTTTTTTTTTTTTTTTTTAATTTTCCGCACGTAAAATGTTACCAGGGATTCAACAATCGTAATTCATTTCCTTTATCTATTGTAGTTGTTGAGATATGAGTGTAGTTTTAAACCGAAAAGTGTGTAGTTTTAAATTATAAACTAAATAATCTACAAAAAAGATTTTTTAAATATTTGTAGCTATATATAAAAAAATGTCGGTGCTATGATTCTCAACTACTACTACTCCTATATAATAATAATAATTTAATAATGAATACAGTATATAATAGTACTAATAACATATTATTGTGATTACTAATAATAATAAAATAAAATAAATAATAATAATAATAATAATATAAAATAAAAGTTTTATTTTATAAATTGTAAAACATTACGAAAAGGATTTACTTTCGTTTATTAAATTAATGTTTCTTTGTAGCAAGATAAATGTTTCTGAACATTATTTTCAGTCGAAACTTTACTTAAGAAAAGAGCAACAATTCTTTTAATAGTTCAGAGTGACATTGTAAAAAATGACTGTAAAACTGGATCCAACTGTTTGTGTACTTAATTAATAATATATAATAAAATAATAATAATAATAATAATAATAATAATAATAATAATAATATTTATAATAATGTCAATAGTTATTATTATTATTATTATTATTATTATTATTATTATTATTATTATTATTATTATTATTATTATTATTATTATTATTATTTTTATTATTATTATTAATTTATTATCATTATCATTATCAATATCAATATCATTATCATTATCATTATCATTATCATTATCATTATCATTATCATTATCATTATCATTATTTTTGTGACAACTGTTTTCGTTTCTGCCTGTTTGAATAATAATAATAATAATAATAATAATAATAATAATATAAAAATAATAATATAAAGTGATCATAATAATATATAACTTAATTAACAACAATAACAATAAAATCAATAAAACAAATAATAACAATACGAATAACAATATAAAGAATTGTGATAAGTGGGATGTAAGTAATAATATGAAGTAATCAATCTCGTAGTTTTATCGGAAACATTGTCCTTAATAATTTCCGTGCAACACAAACTCAAGAAGAAAAAAAGCAGGTTTTGTTCTAATGAGGTGTACTATGGGAGTGGGAGGTTACGAAGAGGGGCGAAGTGAATCGGGGACCGCCGTCCCCAGGCGTAACCCGCCTGCAAGTTGTAAACCCCTTCGGCAACTGTACATCATTGCGAATAACCTTTCGGATGTTCTTTAACTATTCTTTTAACTTTTTAAAGTTACAATTTAGTTGTCAAAAAATTCACACACTACTACATTACAACCACACATATATATTATTTATATATAATATATATATAATATTATTAAATATATATTATATATATATACATACTATATATATAATAATTATATTTATATATATATTATATTAATATAATATTATAGGATGTTATAAAGTTGTTGTTTTTGAATTATTTTTTCAAAAAATCTAAGAAAATAATTACCGTTATTGAATAAGCTGTTGCAAATTGCTTTGATCTAAAAGATTTTCCAGATAAAGTTCCAGAGATAATTTACTTAGAAATTTCTGAGAATTCAGAACAAAACTGTTCAGGAAGTGATTAAAAAGTGTTGAAAGAAAGCTCTCCTGACGAAGGAAAATAGGATTCTTCAACGAATTAGATGGTGCTGGAGAACAATAAGTTTATTTGACTTTAGTTAATATTGTGGAAATTGGAAGTGATTGAAGATATGGACATTTAAAAGTTGATAATTACGAAGAAAGCAACCCTAATTTCCATAAATTTAGAGAATTAAAGAAAAATTTAAAGAAAAAGCTAAAGAAAATACTTATTACATTTTTATGGACCTAAAAGGAGTACATAAATGATATATCAAACATACCTAAAAGATATATTTTTCGCATCTCCTCTCCAATTAAGGTAGAGGTAATATAGGAATATAGAATGTGAGCTATTCTCTACTCATTAAGCTTAGCTCGTCTTCTCAGACGTAAATTGAATACACCATCCCCCCCTCCCTCTTTAATAGGAGGGGTGGTGTTAACTAAAAAAAATATATATATTTTTCGAAAAAAAAAAATCATTCATGATTATTAAAGCTTATTATTATGATTATTATTATTATTATTATTATTATTATTATTATTATTATTATTATTTTTATTATTATTATTATTATTATTTTATTATTATTATTATTTATTATTTTATTATTATTATTATATTATTATTATTATTATATTTATTACTATTCGGTTATTATTATTATATTTATTATATCTATTATTATTATTATTATTATAATTATATTATTTGATTATGGGTTTATTAACAACTGTTATTTTATTTTTTAATTTGATTATATTTTTATTTTTATTTTTATTTATTTTTATTTTTATTTATTTTTTTTTTTTATCTTTATTTTTATTTTATTTTTATTTTATTTTTATTTCTTATTTGATTTTTGTTACTTTACTCTAATACTATTAATATTGACTAATTTACTTCTTATTACTCATTACATATTTACTAAACATTTTTAAATGTTAACATAATTACTGCGATACGATGATATTTAATTTCACATAAAAAAAAAAAAATTGATGAAAAAAATGTTGAGAATATTAATTGAAACTTAAAATAAAAATAAAAAAAAAAT
>JABUQX010078427.1:37500-40000 GCA_015478945.1 Trachelipus rathkii
ATATTATAGTTAACCATATAATCTACTCTAAATTGAAGAAAACGTTTAAGATAGCAATAACTCATGTATCTCATATATATATATATATATATATATATATATATATATATATATATATATATATATATATATATATATATATATATATATATATATATATGTATATATTAATATATATATATATATATATATATATATATATATATATATATATATATATATATATATATATATATATAAAAAGTATAGAGAGATGTGGAGAGAGAGAGGAGAGATATGTATATATATATAGGTTGGTGGATTTTATTTCTGTCGATATATATATATATATATATATATATATATATATATCTATCTTATATATATATATATATCTATATCTTTATATCAGTTTTGTATATATATATATATATATATATATATATATATATATATATATATATATATATATATATATATATATATATACTATATATATTTATATGCATATATATATATATATGTTCAAGTGTTTTTACTTTGGTCTGGTTTTAGATTTTCCTCAAACTGGTTGAATTGGGTATAGTTTCTCTTGGCCTTTATTCAACCAGGATATATATATATATATATATATATATATATATTTATATATATATATATATATATATATATATATATATATATATATATAAGATATATAGATATATTTATATATAGATATATATATATATTATTATATATATATATATATATATATATATATATATATTATATATTATTTATATTACATATGTATATATATTCATATATTTATATATATATATTATATTATTATATTATTATTATATATATATATATATATATATATATATATATATATATATATATATATATATAAATATATATATATATATATATATATATATAAATATATATATATTATATATTATAATATATATATATATATATATATATATATATATATATATATATATATATATATATATATATATATATATATATATATATATATATTGTGTTTATATATATATATATATATATATATATATGAATATACATATATATATATTATATATAAGGTGTCTCAGCGAATACGTAACAGCTGTATATCGCGTGAAGTATTGCGTATGTGACAAAATTTTCTAAATAAAACCTGTGTCCTTTAATTAGCTCTACGAGGTGGAACAGTTACAGTTTATTTTTGCGCATGCGCAGTAGTCCAAATGCGCGGAACTATGTTTTTTTTGAATGGAATGGTATATTTTTTATTCCAGATTTGAAATGTACGTACGAAATTATACATTAATTACTTAACACACTTTTACCTACAGTTTATACCGTACACGCTATCCACGTTCAAAACATTGAATCTTTAATGGTGTACACGACATACATAGGTAAAACAAAAACAGGTTAGCAAGATAGTTTTATTACAGTTATGAGTCAGAAGGTATGTAGCAGGCCATCAACGTCTGCGGACGTACACTTTCAAAGATGCTGCTCAAAGTGCCCACCACCTGCACGGATACATGCGCTTGCCCTCTTCATCCAATGTTCTGTCGTTGTCAAACCGATGTATATCGGCCGTAATTCCCGACATGCGTTTCGAATACGATGCTTCAGATCGTCCACCGAGGTTACTGGGGTAGTGTAGCCTGCATAAACCACAGATTTTAGGTAACCCCACAGGTAATAGTCGAGAGGGGTGAGGTCGGGTGAGCGGGGTGGCCACGGCACAGGTCCATATCTCCCGATCCATTTCCCTGGAGACACACGGTTGAGGTAGGTCGTCACACCCCTTGCACTGTGTGCAGGACACCCATCTAGTTGAATGTACATGTTGCGCCGTGTCTGAAGTGGCACATCTGCCAGTAATTCTGGGAGGATATATCGCAAGAAATGGAGAAAGCGTTTGCCTGTGAGGTGCTCATTGTAAAAATAAGGTCCAATAAGTTGACTGTGAAGGACCCCACACCACACATTGACGGTGAAAATATTCTGGTGGCGGGCACTGAAAGTGATATGGGGATTTTCCTCTGCCCAGTGCCGCCAATTCCAACGGTTTATTATTCCATTTGAGGTAAAGCAAGCCTCATCTGTCCACAGGATGTTCTGAAGGAGGCGTACATCCTCATCAAGAAGGGTTTCCATCAAAGCTAGGAAGCCTAATCTCCTCTCAGCGTCTCCAGGACGCAATCCGTGCACGATGTGCGCCCTGTACGGGGTCATGTTATACGTCATACGAATTCTACGTACAGTCTCTTTGGAAATCCCAAGGACCCTGCTAGCCTGCCGTAACGATGAACAGGGATTTTCATGGGTGTATAAGAGAACCTCTAACTCCACGTCAAATGTACGCACACGATTCTGTACCGGGACTTGCCGTGGTGGTTGTGCAACAGATCCTGTAACGGCAAATCGTCTGTAGATCCTATAAATTGTTACGTGCGACGGGTGACGGCGATCAGGATAGCGTTGCTCATAGAGACTTGCGGCTACC
>JABUQX010078428.1:0-2500 GCA_015478945.1 Trachelipus rathkii
TAACAACAATGCAGAAGCGCAGAAGAAAAAGGGGAAGAAGAGAGGGGAGGAGTAAAGTCTTCTTTAAGTACGGCAAGGGAAGAGGTGGAGAAAATATATTTTTGATAACATATGTAATTTAGTGTTGTAATTTCATCAAAGTGAAATAATGGAAGGTATTTTACATTTTAATACCTCTGCATAACCAAAGCCAAAAGAAAAATGAAAATGAATGGGAGGAAGATCCTCCACAGATTTAATAAACATCAATAAATTATTACTATAGTATATATTATATATATATATATATATTATATATATATATGATATAATATATATATATATATATATATATAATAGTAGTTTTATTAGTAGTTATATATATATATATAGTGATAGTGATAGTGTTAGGTAGTAGTTTGAGTTTTGTGTGGTGCATGTAGATGTTTATAGGTTAGTTAGTTATTGGTGGTGATTATTGTGGTTATGGTGTTGATGTGTTGGGAGGGTAAGTTTTCTAGTAAGTTTGTGTTATAGTGATGCTGATTATAATATAGTATATAAAGTATATATATATATAATATAGTATATATATTATCTATGGGTGAGTATATTAAGTATATATATATAAAATTTTTATTTTTATATAAATATATAAAATATATATATACATATATATATATATATATATATATATATATATATATATATATATATATATATATATATATAATATAATATATATATATATTTATATAATATATATTGGGTAACCTGACGCACAACTTGGTAGCTTGTATTTTACTAAAATTTTTTCTCGCGCAGCTCCACCAATAGCCCAAAACGTAATTTCTTGGCAGCTTTAAATCGGGCTAATTGGGGGGCATTGCGCTGTTTTTCGACTTGTTGAAATGAATCCTGCTTTGACTCGGGGGATGCCTCGGTCACCGCTGAAAAGGTGGGGGCCGTAATCACCGATTGGATGAGCAGGTTCATTCCATCTTCAACTAAATCTTTTTCTCCCCAAAATCCATGGTTCGATGAAGCTTGTTCTCGCGCCATTCAGGAGAGAGACATTGCGTATCGGGCATGGAAAAACTCTCGTTCTCTTATCACTCTTACTAATTTTCATTCTTCTCGGAATCGTTGCAGGGATACTATTCGACAGGCTAAGCGCACTTTCACTAAAAGAAAGTGCGACAACCTGCTTGGTTCTCCTACTGATAAAAATTTCTGGCCCCTTGCCAAAAAACATCTCTAACAACTTTTGTAAATCTGCCTTTCCTCCCTTATTCGCTCTGACGGTTCTGTTGCTAACTCTCCTTCTGAAAAGGCCAATCTCTTTGGCCTCCTTTTTTCATCTAATTCTACCCTGGACGATTCTGGCATCCCTCCTCCTACTCCTTCTCCTCTCAGATTTCCCATGTCTTTACCTGTGATTACACATGATCGTGTGCATGGGATCCTGAGATCTATGAACGTCAGGAAGGCTAGTGGCCCGGATGGCATTCCTTCCCGTGTTTTGAGGGAGTGTGCTTCTGAGCTGGCGCCTGTCCTCGTTCAACTCTACTCTCTATGTCTTAATACTAATACTTTTCTTCATTGCTGGAAGCGCGCATATGTCCAACCGATCCCGAAAAAGGTAGCCGCTCTGATCCTTCCAACTATCGCCCTATAGCTCTCACTTGTATTCTATCTAAAATCTTTGAAACTCTTCTTACTCTCATTTCCTGGATCATCTGGAGTCTCATTCCCTATATATATATATCCCTACTTTGAAAATTACATATTGAAGTTGAGGTTTGGAAATTTTAAATGAAGTCTTGAAAGAAGAATAAGACGAAAGAGGGAATTCTGAAGAGGAAAGTTTATTAATAGAAATCACTTAAACACACACAGAACTTTGTAACGCTACGGAAGTATTTTTTTTTTTGCTGCAAGAGGAAAGCGAAGCGTCCAGAGAAATGAGGAAAGTCTCGGCGTGTAATTCGAGGCTATTCACAGAAACGAATTTTGATTACGCAAAGCTGATTGCTTTTTTAAAATCAACTTGTGCTCTTCAAGTTAAGTTTCTTGATTAAAATGTGAGATTTTGCCTTCCTTGCGGTTAAAAGTTAAATGCAGGGAAAGAAAAAGGAAAAATCCACGTATGTTTAAGAGTTAAAGAAAGAGGGAAAAAAATGATGCAAAAAGATTTAATCTTGGACTAAAATGAAAAGTAAACAAGAATAAAAAATAAAGATTTTTAAATATTGTGCTCATAATAATAATAATAATAATAATAATAATAATAATAATAATAATAATAATAATAATAATAATAATAATAATAATAATAATAATAATAATAATAATAATAATAATAATAATAATAATAATAATAATAATAATAATATAATAATATTAATAATAATAATAATATATAATAATAATAATAATAATAATAATAATAATAATAATAATATAATATAATAATAATAATAATAATAATAATAATAACAATAATATAATACTAATAATA
>JABUQX010078428.1:12500-21391 GCA_015478945.1 Trachelipus rathkii
AGTAAAGAATTCCATTTCACTGAGATCTCTCCTATTACAAGCAGATCTACTCTTGAAATTGAGCTCCTTCGCTATCCGACTACTCTCGACTTTCTTCTGCAGACATTCTCATGTATCTCGAGCAGTTTAATAATAACCTTACGTACATACTTGCCGGGCTGGATTTGCTCTCGATTTCAGCTTGTCGCAAAACTATACATTATTACGCATTTTCTCTTCATGATGTAATATTCGTGGTCGTATGCGCTATAGCGTTTGCCGAATTGGCATATAGTTTGCGCCTATATATTAGAAGTCATGCGTAAGAGCGCCTATAGGAGATATAATATGAGAGTTGCGACTGCATAGAGATATATAAACTTGCAGTGGCTGTGATCTTGGAGATATGAGGAGTGAGAGTTATCTTAAGGTCGTCTCATTCATCAATTGGGACGCTTGGTCTACTTAATCGCACACCATTTCTCAATTATCATTTAATAGTAGGGGCTTTCACCTTTCCCACTTTCTTTTTTTTTTTCTTTACAACATTCCGGTAATATCTGTTTTTACATACAGTTAATTAATTATCCAATTCAGTCAATACTCTCTCTCGATCCTACCCATGTGTTAATAACAAACCATAATTATAATATACGTCTCTAAAATTAAGAACTTCTCTTCTTTAAGATTTTCCCCAAACAGTTACTATTATCTCCTGTCAATACGCCTGTTTGCAGTCCATAAAACCTAAATACAATTTTTCCTCTCTCGCTCATTTTCTAATCACTTGAGTGTCAACGTTTTGAAGTTTGGATTCTCCTCTGACGTCTAATAAATGCAACTTGTTCCTAGCAATCAATCTCTTGTCACTCGAGTCCCTCATTATCAGATGACACGTTTATTCATGTCTAATTTCCTATATGATTAATAGTTGAAAAAATTTTAAAATCGTAATGCTTGACAATGTAAGTGAAAGATGTAGTTCAGTGGCAGACGCACTACTGCACAAAGCGGTCACAGTTCGCAACTGGTTCGGGTAGGAGAATGTTTAAGCTATTCGTCTCCTCTTTTTGTCCTTGGCTTCTGGGACTTCTTTTTTCTCTTTTACGGATGTTTACTTGCTGCGTACACCCAAAACTCCTATGCATATAGGGCTACATAAGCCGTCAAGAGTTATGGTGTTTTCCTGTATAAAAAAAAAAGGTAATAATTCTATAAAATAAAGACAAAAATATTACGTAAGTTCTTCGTTTTCTTAATTCATATTCTACTTGACCTTCCTCTTCTGCTCTTAAGTTGCACCTTATTATTCTAATTAGTCTTCTATGTGTCCGGATCAATATTACTCTTATAGTAATGCCTAATTTAGTGATGGAAGGTTTAATGATTTGCCTTGTTGAAAAGCACAACTATAAAGATCATGTATACTTAATGTGTCGTCATTAATAGTTATTTTTAATGTGATGAAGCATATTTTAAAAATCCATATTTATGGGTACTTTTAAAGTACTGAGTATTTTACCCTGTTGGAGATTCGACTAAAATATTGAAAAACTTGATTGGTTTCAATAAGGAATATAAAGGAAATTTTGCGCGAACTACTGTTGAAGGTTGTATGAACATATTTTATTCAGTTCGCTACACTTAGATTTACAGGTTTTTGAAAAAGATTCACCACGCAAAAGTGGAGCACAACAATGGTGCGAGAAACGTATTGGTGTAAGCTTGTAACAAAAGTTTACGGCGAAAAAATATATTTAGACCGGTCATACAGAACAGCGCATATTCAATCGGTCCATAAACATCCTGGTCGTGTGTACTGAGCTTTGTGGGCAATTCTTGTCTCTAGGGCATTTGAAGATACATTTAATATGATTCATAAAGTGTAACCAGAAGTAAAGATTAATGTGAAATAGTTTCGTTAAAGAGAGTAGTAGATAAAAAATTAATGTGAACATTACTTTAAAGTTTTTGGAGATACACTAATTCATTCTTGTTACGTATATTTATATTTGTATAAATGGTATGGTATTATTTTTATTAACTTTATTTTTTGCTCTTCATTGCAGATGAGAAGAGAGGCATTTGTTGCTCATGTATTAAATCTGTTCAAAAGTTTGTACGGTGTGTCGTTAATAGGAATGCTTTATATATAGTTGAAAGGTGCATATGGTAGGGAAATCAAAAACAGGAGAAAAACGAACAATATACTTTGAGTAGCATTGTGTACAATCAGTTTTTTGTCCTTTGGCAGCTGAATGCGCATTAAGGGAAGCAATAAAGTGCATCAGTTAGAGTTTTGTGCTTATTTGCTTTCTATGATATAAAGATAAAAGTGTTTCAAACTTAGAGCAAAAAATGTACGTCGTCTGCATAGTTAGTCTTTTTTTTTTTTTTTTTGTATTTTCTTTGTGTATAGTGCATTGGATCTGTAGCCTGGGTATACGCACGGCTGCTCGGTTCATCATGTCTTAAAAATGTCAGTCACTGTGTATTCGTAAATCGCTCTTATTCTATAGCTAGAAAAAATCTATTAATATTTCCCTAGATCAGCCCTTCTTGGTCTGCAGCTCTGCCGGAAATGTCAAAAGAGGCCATATTGCGGTAACCGGTAGAATAAACTTTTGCATAGAAATACTCATGAATCTGTGCAGAATATTCGCATCAGGTTAATAGTCGACGTTACCGTTGAAACTCTTTTTTTCATATTTTTGTCATCCTTTGGTTTTAACAATTTTGTCTAAGTTAATGTTACGAAAAAGAACGTAACTCCAATTAATTGACTGTTATTGAAGTTATTGTTCTTGGGATTTTAAGAAGACAGTTGAAACAATTAAATTAAATACTACTGTCTACAATAGGTAAAAATTACCTAGGTCCTTAGTAAATAACATTTAACAGGGTTTTCAATATTTACAATACACTAAACTACCAACACCACTTTCAAACTATAAGTTCGTTCATATAATTCACTAAGTAAAATGGAGAACTTTCTTCATATAGACGAAACGTTAAGAAGCAAATAATTTTCGTCTCTTCCCACCGATTAAACGGTACTACTAAACATGGCAGAGTTAATCTAAACGTTTGCAACCACTTGTAAGCGAAGCGCTGACGGTTGATACCTCCTGTATCCTCTTCTATATGTTCTCTGTACCATCTTTACCGAAACTCTGTACATCTTCTACAGGGTGGTGATTCTTCATTATTTCACTTAGAACCTAGTCTTACTTCGTCTAATATCTTATTTTTTCGGCTTTAAACCATTTAAAAATTTTACTATCATTGTTATGTTTTTCATTACATTCTTATTAGAGATTATAAAAGTATTAATAAGAAGAAACAACCACAAACTTAAATCTAATTCTAACTACCCGCACGTCCCGCTTTAAAAACCTGGATCGAGCTAGCAAAAGTATACACTATTGAAGATTATTTTTAACGATTTCCGAGACAGAGCGCGGACCATGGCTAGACTCGTTCATCTCACATGATCTTTCCTCAAGACAAAACCTGTAAACAATAATAATTAAATATTTTTGATTAATACATTAATGGTTTATTGAAAGATCGATCAGAGGATACTAACTAGATAGAATTATTTACCGGTTGAGTTGTAAATGATCCTATTTGTCTGCTACTTAATATCCAAAGGTATTGTTTATAGATAAAATGTTATTTATCAGTTAGTATGTATGCGTATCTTTCGCATAAGTATGAATTTAAAGTTATTTTAAAATGTAGGTTGTTTGATATTATTTAATTAGCTTTAAACTGCAAACCGGAATTTATTAGATACATAGAAATCTGCGTTGTGCATGTTTAAGAACTATGTCCGCCGGTTAAAAATAGGACGAGATTGAATACTTTTTGTTAGGGCCAGAGGTGAATTTGATGCATGTGAACGTTGTGTGGAGCGTCGTATGTGTATGGAGATGACTGATCTGTAAGCGGTCATTCTGTTGAAGCACAAGCCGTTTAAGGGCGTCCTTGGTACAATATGCGATAGGTTAGCAGTTGTAAAGATCACATGGATTAAAAGTAAGTTTTTCTTTATTAATCTATTCTATGGATTAAAAACATCAGACTGTAAACTGTCTTCTTAATTTTAATCATCTATATGTTAAGCAGTTGATTGTTTGATAAATATTTCTCTCAGTCATTTTTTATTTGAAGCTATATGATTTTGTCAAGTTTGTCAAATTAATTATACACCTTGTGAATATTTATACTATTGTTATTTTTGTGGTGTTTTTTCCTTCATACGGGTTTTAATTTAATATTGAAATCAAAGAGTATTTTAATTTGTTATTTTTCCCTTCAGGTTACATTGCGTTACCGGCATAACAAAGAATTCTGATTTATCTGTGTAAAATGCATTTTGTGGTTAAAACGCCGCGTAATATTGGTTGATCTGGTAATTATGTGTCATAGAGAAGACCATGCACGTGACGTCCTCTTATATGCAACATTTGCCTCGCAGACTCTTTACTTCAGGTATTATTGGGGAACGACGATTGTTTTTTATGCACGATTCTCAAATCCCACTTTGGTTTAATCTATGATTTTTTGAAGAATTTTTTGTGGTCGACAAAATAAACGTATTAATTCGGAAAGATAGAATTTATGAAGATAATCGTAGTTAACATATTGAAACATTTTTTTAAATTGCAATTTTGTAAATTATCGTAAATTATTTAGGAAAATATTAGATATTAATATTTGTTTCTTGGATTATCCTTAAATGAATTGTATTTAGTTGTTAATTATTTTCGCGCAGAGGAGATTTTCTTTTTTTCAGGTTCACGCATTATAAAATACAGTTCTTGCACGAGCCCGGCATCGGGCAATCGATCGGGACGCGCAGATATACGCTGATGAGTAGATGGAAGATTCTATATTCTGGTTCATCACTTATAAGCAATACTCGTATTTTAATTCAATCAAAAGGACTCCATTGCAGAACTTTCTCGCAAGGTCAATGATTAACCTTATTGATAAATTTTTGCCTTGGGACTGCCGACTCCGACTCAGACCCTCTTCAAAATAACGACTTCCCGACTCCGCGACCTCGGTTCCGACTTCGACTCCGACTCGCACCACCTGGATTGCAACGGTGCAACGCAAAAAAGAGATTGGAGAAGTCTGTGACAGCGGAAGAACTGATTTGGATCGAACAAAAACATGGGGTTCACTCTTTTCAGAAGAAATAGTTCTGATTTGGATACTGCCTGAGACAAGCGATCACATACTGTTAAACACAAGGGTGGATCAATCCCAATGCTGAGCAAGCATACGTGTTTGTGTCGAATGTGAAGAAGCTGCACAAGGTGCCGAACATCACTGGTTAAGTTCCAGGGCATGAGAACGGTGGTTAAGCGAAGTTAGGGCTGTTTACAGGATAGAGAGATCATGATATAGGACACTTAGTCTTCAAAAAGTGGAAGCTAATCGAAATTGGTTGTGACATATGACTTTATCGCGTAAGCTTTCGCAATATTGTCAGCGATATTATTAGGAATAGTATATCTTTGAAAATGTGGCACCTATTGAAGGGCGGTTCACATTTTTGCTAGCACATGCAAATGGTGGTTCTCTGGAATGGGTTGCTCTGCTTGGAGCAAATATTTGGATCCTGCGACTGAAGAAGAGAAGGAGCCAGAAAGAAAAGAATGCAGTTTACCAGTCAAGCTGCTCTTTAAGCGGACAAGTTTTGAAGAGTTAAGAGTATTTAGCAAGTCCTTCAATCTTAGGAATTAAACACTTTGGAATGATTGACAGTTATTTTATAAAGACGGGTTATTCATAATTTCATAAAACTGAACTAATGCTGGTTGGGCAACTTTCAACGCCACTCGCTTAGGCATTAAGCTTAGTGGAACCTTAAATTAACAATCTTTTCTACGATATTAAATTGTCATATATTTATATATATATATTATATAATATATATAATATTATAATATATATATAATATATATTATAATATATATATATATATTATATATATATTATATTATTATATATATAAGTATTACTTATTTATATCATTATATATATATTATATATTGTAAAGTGCAATCAGAGATTGAGTAATAGTTCAGTTTTTTGCAGAAGTTCTAAGATCCAGTATACCTAATCGCTAATATGGTAAGGTGGTACAGCATGCGATTGTGGTTGTGGCACGAGCCGTCCTAAATAAGCTCGAAGAAACCAAGAAAGTAGAATAGACGGAAGAGAATCACGTTAAAAGTTGGAGATCAATGAATTTTTACGGAATAATATCAAAGGAAGTTTTTTTTTCTTGTTATATTCATGTTCGATTTTAGAAGGGGAAAAAATTAAGTCGATCTATTGATGATTTGAAGAATTACTTTAGCTTGCTTTTCCCGAAGGCCTGCATGAACGGTGGCGCACCGAGCGAGCAACAAGTACTCGAGCTCGGAAACGGGAGGCTTCGATGAAAAAAATTGACATGTAACCAATTTTGCAAAATAGGGAGAGTGTTTGAGTACCCATGGAAAAATAAACCCAAGGCCGGATAACCAGACAACCCAGTCGGATATCAGCTGACAATTGTAAACAATACTCATTTATAAACTATGGTTATTTTAAATAATTTATGAATTATATTCGCTCATAATTTCAGTGTGCCTTAATATGAAAGTTAATCAAATATTACACAAACTTTTGGACAATTGTTCTTTCCAATTTCGGACACACTTGTCTCAATCTCAGTGTTTTGTATAGAAAGAGTCTTTGTCTTGTAAATTCAAAGTACTCTTGCGACCAGCAGCCGCGTTCTATTCCGGAATCGGAATTTTCACAACGGGGCTGACTGTGACGTTTACTAGTGACGTGAAGTACGGGGCAAAGGGCGCTTGGAAATGTGTGATGTGCGCCTGTGTGCCGCCGGGCTTGCAGTCGGCTCTCTGGAACAACACCGGATTTTCAGGGTTGTCTTCATCGTGATACAGTTGCTGTGGTGATGGTGGGAGGTATATAAAATGAAATAAACTAAAATACCTCGAGGTTCCACGAAGCAGTGAGTCATCTGGATGACATTATTTTACATTCATCTCACATAATATGTCGTCATTAGAAATAAGGGCTGAATTATTAATCTCAGGATGTTCTGCAGTGATTAACTTTTCGGCAGAGATTTGTTGACCTCGATCGATATATCTCAACTGTTTTTTTTTATTGATGAATTTTATATAAAACAAGTCTCTTTATCCTACAATCGATTTGAACCCATTTCTTTATTTTTACGTTGGATTCATAACAGCAAATTAGAAATTTTGTGGGAGCAAATGGGTTTTCTTATAAATAAATATAATATAATATAAATAATGTCTTTTAACTTTGAAAAATATAATATGTGTTTAGACTTTGGTAATATTATATAGCAAATGTTAACTTTAGGATTAAAAATATAATAAATATATTTTTGACTTTATTTTTTTGCGAATACTTTAGATTTGATAAAAATACCGTATAGTGTTATAATAATAGGTCTAGTTGCATAAGTGACTTTGTTTTTGTGTAAGTTAGTTTGGGTGTTATTTTATTATTTTATTTATTATTTTTTTAATTTTCAGAAAGTAAATACGGTTAGGAATTAAGAAGTAACTCATATATTATATAGAAAAGTGTATAACGATTTTTAAACGATTTAACTATCGTAGTGATTTCAAGAAGCACTAAGTAGCTTTAGGAATTTTTTAATTATTTGTATGGCAGCATTTCTTTCATTATTATTAAGGTTTGTGGCGTTTTCTTTATTTGTTCATTTATTAATTCATTTTTGTGTGAAAATTAATTTATGTACATGATAGGACTTGTAAAACATACTATACTATTTTCAAGTAGTTAATTAATTGGTTCAGCTATAATTTACTAGATCATTAAGCATGTTGCATCAGTATCTGTTGGTCACCCTTTAAAGATAAGCTAAAAGTGGTTGTTAAACTTCTTGAACTTCAGTCTCTCAGATACAAACTAGCTGATTTCTTGTATTTACATATTATTGCTAAATTTTAATGAAAAATTACTAATTAGGTAGTAAACATAAAATCATTTTAGAGTCTGAGTTATTTGTAATGTTTTTATTATTTTGTCTTAATTTATTTTTTACTTACCAAAATAAATAAGTAAAAATATCAGTAATATATTAATTTTTAAAATAGGTTTGAGTAAATATATATTTATCGATATATGGCTTAATGACATTATAATTTTTAAATGGTAATTAAGTAATTAGTTATTTTTATATTTAAAAATAAATCTGACAATATATTAAATATCAAATTATTCTGATAAAATAATTTGTCATTGTTATCAGCTATTATTATTTTCTTATATTACTAATAGGCAAAAAATAATCACAATACTGGTATTACTATCATTTTTAATAAAATTTATATAGATATTGGTATTATTTACAGTAAGGGCCTCTATACATCACAGAATTTTTATTTATTATTTTATATATATAAGTATTTTTTATGATATAAAATAAAACACCTAACACTTAAAGTACGATATATTTAAAAAATTAAGAATATTAAAAAAAAAAATAATTACAACCAAGGTTGTAAATAGGAAAGATTTTCTTAAAGAAAAATAAAAATTAAAGATCTATAATAACACAATATATATTCATAAACAAAAAATAATAATGAAGCAAAAAAAAAAATAAAATGATTTTATATGTCTTCATGAAAAAATACGTTAGATGTTTGGTCGAAAAAACTGAGCTATCGGGTGCTTTTTATAAATAAATAAAAAAATAAATAAGTGGGCTCTGGCTTCAGAATTTATTGATAGCATTCCTAGGCTCAGGTTATTGAATAAGATTCTGTTTAAGTATCAATATAAGATTTTTCTCCAGTGTATAACTAAAAATATAA
>JABUQX010078429.1:0-27521 GCA_015478945.1 Trachelipus rathkii
ATAATAATATATAATCCACGAACTCCAGAGGATCAAGAGGAGGACCCCATCATTCTTGAAAAGTATTTCGACTCTCTCTCTTCTTCTCTACATCTATATTTATAGATCTGATTAATAATATAATACTGCAATCTTATAAGTCAATATATATAAATTAGGCGCACCAAGTAGACTACATATAGCTATAGATATAGGTTTTTTGCTTTAGATAACTCTAATATATATATATATCACAGTACCAAAATTCCTACTACTATAGAATTCCAATATCATCAGCATATATAGTATATATGAAATACTATATATATATAGTATATTACTTATATCATAGTGAGTGACAGCTAAAAATGGTGTGCCACAATGGGGTCCGACTGTGAAGAAGAAGAAAGCTGTGCTAGGCCATGCTCTCTGCCAACTCCTACTGTAGCCCTTAAAGAAGAGAGTTTCGAGAATTTTGTGCTGACATTATTTTCCTGTATGCTTTATTTCTTCTGACGAAGATAGTGTTGTAAGATAAGAGTCATATATATGGTATTATTTTTTATATATATGTAGTATAGTATATATATATATATATATATATATATATATATATATATATATATATATATATAACATATATATATATAATCATGTGAAATAATCTTTATATATATAGCACTTATATAATATATATATATTCTAATATATATATTATATATATATGATAATATATATAGACTAGTTACCAACATACAATATCAGCTCATCATTAATAGATATAATAATTACTATGAGATTAAATATACGGCTACATATATATATATATATATATATATATATATAGTATAAAAACTTAAAACAATTTCACATGGGATATGCACCAATACAAAAGTTTCACCTTCCATGCACGCAATTGTGGCATCATGAGTCCTTTGTTCAATAGGAGGGGGCGAAAAATGAACTTTATTATATAAATACTAAAAATAAAGTAATTAAATAAAAAAGTAATTATGATAAATAGCTCCCAAAATGACGTAGAGCATATGAATAAGTAACGCGTCTGTTAACGTACTATAGAGAGTTTTACAGGGTAAATGAGTGGATTTGTACATAAGCACCTGTTACTAAGCAAACATTAGAAGTAAAAATAAAATAAAATATAATATAAAAATGAAGCATCTCAATAAATAAAGAAAAATAAAGTATTAAAAATAATGAAAAGTAAGCAGTTACAAAGCACATTCATAGGAATGCCCTTGCTCTAACGTCTAAATTCCACTCACACCTATGCGATGGGGTTTAACGTCAGGACCTATGAGCGTTTGGACATTAAAAGCAATATGGAAAAGGGAAAGCAAATTGATAGTTAAACCAATATGTAAAATTTGCAGCAGGGGAAAATAAAAAAGATGAGAAGCATGGGATTGTTGATCCAGCAAAAAGAATTTGGCTGGGAGAGACGAAAGAAAGGGAGGAGCATAATGCCTTCTAAAGGAAAGGTAAGCATTAAGATAACGAGTGAATCCTTGATCTCCAGATCATTCACTCCCAGAAAGAGAAAATAGTACACGCAATAATTAGCAATGCTAGAGAGAATCAAGGCACCTTACGAGGGTATCATGTTGGTGGAGAATTGTATATATGCGAGCACCTGCCGTTATATATTTTATATATATAGTTTAGTATAAGTTATATATATATATATTACAATATATATTATATATAATATATTATATATATAATATATATATATATTATATATATATATATAATTGTTAGGATTGAGGGTTTCGGACTTTTCAATTGTTAGAGCTCTAATTGACATGACTTATACGGAGTATAATTATTAATATATATATATATTATAAAATACATATATATATATATAGTATATAATATAGTATATTATATTATATATATTATATATATATATATATATATATATATATATATAAGATATGTTCCCTTTCATATTATAAATTAGTCTTAACTACATACAAAAGTCATATGTTTTGTCAGAGAATATTCAGTTCTTGAAGATAAGAGAAATAGCTACTGTTAAAGTAGGAGATTCAGATAAGATATGGGGATAAGCTGTTAGGTGTTATGGAATCATATAAGTATCGAGAGAGTAGAAATAAATTAAGAGCGTGGATGGATAGGGTCCAATTCGAGGTTACAGTAATCAATGAAGATATGGGCTTTGAAAGACAGATTGAGAGCAAGTAGGAATAGTTGCGACTGCAAGTAACAGATGGGAGGAGGGAAGCGTTGAATCAATTCATGTACATGGTTGTGAGTGTATGGTAATTGGTGTTGGCAATGATCGAAGGCGTGCAAATAGTACAAATCCTCGTTGTCAATGCAAGTTTCTGATATTGAAGGAAGACTACACCCACCAATGTTCGAGGCTCTTATGAAAGGAATCACGTATAGTGCCAGCACACAACATCAGCGCTATGACATAGGTTATGCTAGCACTAGAGTCGTCCAACAGCTGTATTATCGACGCAGCCAGCCTTGTCAGAGCAAGAGCCACGAAAAAGGTTCGTATCAATAATCATGCAACAATTTCTGGAAGCTCGAGACATTAATCAAGTGTGACACTCACGCATGCCACAGAAAAGGTATGTGAAATCAGTGTGTATAGAGGTTTTTGATTTGCTTCGCCATAGTGGTGTATGATTAGAAACTATCGATGAGAAGGCCATCGCTAATATGGGATGGATAGTTAGTGAACATATCAGTTGTGATTAAGATAAGTAGTTATAGGGGGAAGCCAGATCCAAACGATACCACCGCTTCACCGGTCCAATCACGTCTAGGTCTAACTATCGGAATATAGAGAGCTGCGTTGTGTAAACGCAAAAAGACTATCGCGGATCATCACCCAAAGATTTTGTGACAGGTCGCTTAGTCATGACGTAACAGTCAAGCATGCAAGAAAATCGGTTTCCAGGAGTTTGATATCGTGCGTATGTTACGTGGTCCCAGAATGAACCTAAGAATTTGACTTGGTGAACTACAGAAGTGAGGTGAACCAATATAAGGTTAGGTTCGCGGAAAGGAATAAGGTGGCCAGATTACTCGTACTACTACTTTTTGTCCTAAAATAACGACATACGTTGACGGTTTTGGTGGGAGAGAAATGGAAGCCGTGGGATATATGGTGCTGACTCAATATCTGAATTGAAATAAACCTGTCTCAACACATACTAAGTCTAAGATGTTTAGTATAGAGTTGCCTCCGAAGAAATGGAGGCAAGCACTTGCAATAATGAAAAGATAGGTCCAATGATAAAATTCAACTACAGAGACCACAGATAAAGGCACATTCGAACTTCGGTTTAGGTAGATGAGAAAGATGTGATCATACTAGTGAATCCAGTACGTGAGAAGACCATAGCCTGATACAAATAATACTTATTTCACACTTAACAAACATAAACACGGCCGCCATAACTAAAACCCGAGCGTCATCAACGGTCTCTATCGCATGAGCACCGAAGAGAATAAAGATGAATGAGTGATGGATAAAGTACGAGACAGAGCACCGGAACCTGGATAATTAAATGAGAGGGAGCACTGTTTTCTCTGGTGATTAGCCCGAGCAAAAAAGTGGTGAGAGGCACAACCTTTCATGCACGCATCACACTAGTTCACGCTGGAGTCATACGAATATTTTAGTATAGAAGCTTCTTTATTCGAAGGTATATAATAAATAAAAATTACATCCAAGCGTAAAATAAATCAAAATCAAAAATTTTCAACACTTACAGTTCAGAGGCTTCACGGCAGATGTCAATAGAAGATTTCTTAGTTCTAACGGAACAATGGAGATCCGCGGTCGAAGAATATTTTAATGCGGAAAACAAAAAAAAATTCTCGTCTTCCTTTTTAAGGAATCCTTTCGAGGTTAACTGAGTCAGGTCCAAGAATTATTTGACTTCAGCTGTAAACTCAGGTTTTAAAAGGGCATTACTACGAGAGGGTGAGAAATGAGCTCCACTGGCCGTAATAAATAATCAAAGCGGGACCCAGGTAAAGCAATCACTAGTGACTGACATATGCTGGAAGCTCAACAAGATGTCAAAAATATTACCAGTGATACATAAAGCAAGGGAAACTGATAAAAAAAAGAAATATATAGGGTATATAATGTGTTTACAATTTAATAAACATTCCATATGTAGGTATATGATATGATCCCTGTTGGTAATTCAGTGATACCCAGGATAAAAGATGTCAAAAGATGCACAAGGATCTTAAGATTTAGACGAGGTACAGAGTCTGCCCATAAGGGATACATGACGAAGTTGAAGTTTCCAGTACAGACAACAAGTAGTAGGAGCTGCTTAAAAGTCAGTTTATAGATCACCTTAGTGATAACTCACTACTTGAGCTCCAGTAGGTATCGACACAGACACGTAAGGTCTGAGGACAGAATGAAATTCATGTCTCGCCATGCAGTGAAGTATAGTTGAAGAGGGACTTTATGAGGAGAATAGGGGACAGTTTTATGTAAACTGATGTATTACTGAACCTTACCCCATCATTGACACTTATATATACCTTCTAAAGAGCTTAGCAGGCGATTCCACGATTCTGAGATGGTTGGAAGAAGTCGCGATGACAGATTCGAAGTTCCTGCAAACATATGCACCCTGGTGATAATATGTTTATTAGTTTGAGATACACTGATTTCTCAAAATTAGAGTAGAGATTACGCGATAAATATCCAATGAAAGGAAAGGTGGCCAGTGCTATGCTGTTATATAAATATAAATATGAGATGCCTGGCGAAGGAAAGTTGGGAATGGATGTCAGAGGAGGAGGAAAGCTTACGACGTGGGTCTCGACGAGCAGAAGCAAAAAATATCTTGTGGTAAGTTATGAAAGTCATCACAACAGATATTTGGTTGTTACACGATTTTGGGGCTGTCATATATTTGATCAAAAAGCCATACAATTGTATATAGCTTCCATGTAAATGTAATTTACTTATTGTTAATACCTTACTTCAAGTTATAATAAAAGCATGTTTAAAACTAATGGTGAAATTCATAATGTTTATTTTAAATTATTTTTACATTCAGATTTTTAAGTTAATAAAAGCCAAAGCCATTTTCATAACACGACTTTTTCATTTTAAGAAGACTGTACATAAATAAAGTTTATGTACTTAAAGCAAATAAAACCTTAATTTTAAATCATTTTTATGAAAATAGGGGAAAAATGCAGTAGATAGACTAAATAAAGAAAGCTATCTCCGGGAGTATTATATTTCAACGACTTGTTGCCATGTGACCAAGCGTTTGAGTGCCGTCTGGGTCTTGAAAAGACAGAATCATGTCTGCATCGGACTAAAGAATTTTGAAAATGTTTGACATCAAGTGAACGTCTGAGTGAGTGACAGAGTGACAGAGTGACAGAGTGACAGAGAAGTGAAACAAGTTAACAGGCTAGAATAGCCGAGGCATAAACAGAAAACAGATTAACAAAGAAAATAAACAAAAGTAAACAAAGACACACAGAAAAAATTGAGTGAAGTGAAAGACATTATTTAATCGGACAAAGACAGAAACAGAGCTTAAGCGTATGATTGACAATAATAGCCAATCAGAGAAAACAATAAGCTTCTACATAACCAACTTTTCACGATATTTTATAACTCGTAGTTTACTCACCAATAATAATGATACAATGTTAACCTTGATAACGTATGTAAATAATGTGGTTGTAAGTCATCTAAATCGTCACAGTAGGATACATATTGTATCTCTATTTTAATGGAAAGAACTTCAAGACTTTTAAATTATAATTAAGCACACATATGTGCCAAATATTTCTAAATCAAAATCCAGATAATTTTAAAATTTTTAAAGTTCGATATAAACTTTAACCAAAAAATTTTATTGTATTCAGACTAAAACCAATAGGATCGCTAAAGAAAAAGGAATATAATTTGTCAAATTTTGCTGAAACTTATTTATATTTTTATATGGAGTTGACTGTGCACCGTAATTTAATCCACCGCACCTCTATATTTTAAACCGCACCGAGACACTTAATTGTGTGCTACAGGGTAAAAAATTCTCTATGAGAGAGAGCCGGGCCAATGCCCTCTATATCGCGTGGCTAACAGTAAACAGCAAGGAAATTTTATTTTCCACTTTAATATACGATTTAAAATTCAAATTCAGTTGTTATAGGACACCCCACTAATTAGACAACTTATTTAACTGTAAACTTTCCCTACGTACTGGGTTCATATATTGCATATTCCCGGGAAAATAGCGGGAGATTGTTGGGGGCAACCGACAAAGAGATGACTAGTAAGCCTGTACTAGTTAAGATTGGGCTCGGATATTTCTTGTGAGGAGGGGCTGGGGGTGTTGACTTTAGATCGATAAATAAATAGACATTTACTATATTTATTATCATCATTAACTATTATTATTATATTGTTATTAATTGTAATGTATACATTTAAAAATGAATCTCTCTAAAAAAAGATGCTAGATACAATTACAAGAGAGAGAGTAAGAGAGCAGTTAGAGATAATATAATATATTACATGTAATATAATTTAACGAAGGTGAAAGTAAAATTGTATTTCTTATTTTTTCATACTCTCAAGTCGATTCTTCTTCCAATACATTGTTTATCTCTCTTAACACCAATAAAAAAACTTCCAACTGTTCGACATATATTATTATCGAGTCAGGGTGTGTAAAAAATTTACAGCACGAGATGATTCCAACCTATTTCATAGTTGAAATTCAACTTCGAGTTGTAACCATGTCTTTATCTTCTGGATTGCTCGACCAATATCCACCTGGATTGGTGTGTGTCTGGAGTACCGAGGTATCGATGAGACCGGCGTTTGGAGATCTCACAATAAACATCCTATTTATTCATTTCCTTACTATAATGCGTTAACAGCTGCTTTCTAGTAGTGCTAAAGTTTTCTTAAAATATGAGTATAACAAACATAATAAAAGATGTCGAAAGAATATAAGGATTAAGGAAAACTACAGAGAAATTATATATTCATAAAAAAGATATTACTATCGTGGTAATTTACAACTCTATCAATATTCTAAGTCATACTTTAGAACTGATATTAAGTTCATATATTCTAAGTGGCTCATAATGAACTTAAAAGTAGAGATGTTACTTAAACTCCTATTTTATCCAATAGATTTCTTACTCTTCATCTATATCTAATGAAGAGGATCCTTACAAATTAAGCAAAGGAATCTGATACATTTACAAAATTTTATTATGAAGCAAAATATATATTGAAAAAATGGGAAAAATTTAAAAAGGGAAGTGTGTGGATTTTGAACGAGCGATTACATAATATGATGTAACTCGGCTATAAACACACCATCGTTAAAATCACACCTAATCATGCAGAGTCGCTAATGTGATATTTCACAGAACTGGGCGTGTCTGATGTGTATGTGAGTCGCAAAATATGCACTTAATACCGTTGCGCGGTAACAACACACGTACAAATACAATAGTTTAAGTAGATAGACCTGTTACCAAGCACTCGTCGGACCGTAAAATAAGAATATCCCGTTCTTGTGCTTAATTGTCTCTCGTGCAAATTTCATAAAACGCACTAAATGAGTAACTTTCCAGCGCTACATCATCTGCTAATTTGCTTTCAATGTAAAAAAAATTTTGATTCTACAACGCTAAACTCTATCAACTATCGTGCTAATATACCTTGATTCGTTTGCATCAACGCTCAATTTTTGTCAATTCACTAAGAAGAACAGTGCGAGTTCTGCTCTGCATGTCACTCTTTTGTCAAAAACCACTGGATACCGAGACTAATATCATGATTAACAATTCCCCTACAAACGACTTATAAATAAAAGCTCACCCAATCTTAATGTCACCTATAGTTACGAATCATTATACTAACATTCTCGTTATAACCTCTATGAATCAAGGGAAACATTACTATTCTCCATCCCCCGGAACTATATTCACTCTCACATTAAAACAGCTTTTTTTAATAAACAACTATCCCAATAGTCCCAAAATTTCACATCACGAGGTGCAATCGCTTCTCACCAATCTATAGAATTTAATTTACTACACCATTTAAATTACCATCTTATCAAGTTCGTCTCTTGTTGAGTTCAAACAATTGTGTTTTGGTCCACAAGAATTCTGAGCACGTACTCCTGGAATAATCCCCAAATACCAAGAACTTCTTCACAGCCATCTATAAGAGAAAGACACCCGCACACACATTCACTATACTCTTCAATCACTGCAATATGGATTGCACCAGCAAAACGTTATCAAGAAAATGTTATTCCTTCCTTATCTCATCTAATAGCGTATATTCCTCCACATTTATTCTCAATCAGTGTACAGAGTTGTGGGTCGGATGGTCCGGGCAGAGAAAGAATTTGGTAAGTGGAATATTTTTCGGGTGTACAGAGAGTTTAGAGAGAGCACGGAGTTCCCGCGGACAACCTTTGGCCATCTATTAAATTTGTGTATTATAAACTATTGTGTGAGTGGTCCGGTTTGACAAAGTCAAGAGAGGACGTCATAGACAATCGATTTTTACATTTGAATAGAGAGAGTGAATGCTGAACAGCTGAGTTCAAGACACACATTTTCTTTATAAATCAAAAAGAGAATCACCTTAACATAATAATTGTAATAGTAATTGAAGAGAGTGGAGTCGGATTTGTCCGCGAAGTTGCCGGTTCATTAATATTTGTTAAGAGGCGAGTCGAGATCGAGGGAGAAATTTTTGAACAGACTCCGCTAAGCACAACCCTTGGGCTCCTCCTGAGTCACGATAACGTACATCTATTCTATGAAGAATTCGTCTTACTCCACTAAATACAGATCGTTTTGTCTCGTTTTATCAACTTTTTTGTCCATAGCATCATCCTTCAGAACGTTCCCTCATTATTTTGTGGTGGCACAAAAATTTCCGATTCCTCATATAACAAAAACCGGCTCTCTATCACTATACCTCCGCAAAAACGTATAAGATTTCCTTAATTCCCCCTTTTCTTTCACGTATCCAACTTTATGAGCCTTTCCTTTTTTTTTCTCCCTAGCATAGGTTTTTTCATACACTTTTTTGTATACGTAAAAGGGCGTCAGGAAATTCATATTGGACTATTAATAGAATTATAGCTAATAAATTTTCAACTAAGGAGTCAACTTTTTGAATTATATACGATGTTAGGACATTGCTTGTGATATTACGCACGCTATGATGGTCATGCCCTTCAATGTATGGTGCCGAGGGCGCTCCACTACTCCGTTATCTTTATAATGCTATTTATACTTCAATGTTATCTGAGTCAATTCGAGCACACACCACACAACATCGAACAACCATTTATTTATCTTACGTTTTCCTTGACCACTATTCCACAACTAATACACTTCCTTCATTTGAGGTCTTAAAATTAATGGACTCATTGTATTTGTAAATCATCTTGTTCACACATTCAAAGTTAACGCAACTTTATTTTGCACTAGAGTCATACTATCAAAACACTTGACCATTTAACCACTATTCACCTGACTTTATATCTCATTAGCACACATAATTCCTCGTTTACCCACCTTCCTTCCTAATATTATTATTCTTTACCTCTGTTCAGATATTTTTAACTTTAATATTAAAAGAGAAGACTAATCTTCTGATCATTAAGCCCACGCCTGAAGAGATTCACGTGGATATTTAAATATCGATCTATCGAGTCGATGATATTCAAATGACACATCATCTTCGCCAAAGACACAAATCAATCATCGGCCCCAACCACAACTACTATCTCACTGTTCGAGTGAAGACCGAGAGTCACCATTACGCCTAACTTCTCTCAGTATAGTTACCTTATGATTAACTCTAGCCTGGCTCGAAGAAGTGTATTACTCGTCTGCAATATTTCCTCCTCATTAATCATCACCTTTCTGCCATTTACTCCATTTTCTCCTGCCAATCTCCAAAGACAACCTGTTTATAACCATTCCTCATTCATCACCCTATCCACCATGTCAAGTCACCCAACACAATTATTCTTAGTTTTCTCATTCACCCAGTTCAAAACAATGATCCAGATCGTTCCAGACCAAGTATGCCTAAACTCAACCCTTATTCCTCAACAAACAGCTCTCCCTGATGGAGGCCTATGATACGATTGATCATCTAACTCTAAACTATTTCGTCAATACTTATAATTTAACCATTTTATTTCCATTACTCACCAAACACAAAAATTCTCAAATACATCACAATTGAGCAGAATCACAATACTCCTATTTTCTCATCCACATCTCATCCTCTGCCACCTTCAAGAACACATCATATATTTGCCTCAATCTACCCCTAAACCAAACGGATCACAAGTCGTATTCCTTACCAATAAACAAAAAAAACATTTTTTTCATGCTTTGCGAAAAAAATTTCGTCCACAAGACAAGACATAATCAAAATTGTGCTCCTTCTTGCTCTATAAATCACACATCACCTTCATTGCTATTTATCTGCAGTACGCCCTTCTGCTATTTATTCCTCGACAAGTCCATGTTGCCAGAGATTCATAGAACAATTTCCCGATACATAGTTGCGTGCGTCTTGAACAATCTCGGCACTCACCCGTTGTACAAAGGTCCTACGGGGCGGGGCTAGTTGCACATGATAGAATTCCTAGGAGCATTAATTAAAGTGTAGCTGGACTCTTCTCATTCCACCTACAACGGTCTTTCGGTCACCTAATTTCAAACACGCACAGCAGTATGTGTATGAAATGTCTTTACCCTCAATACAACAAGGGATACTCCTTGACAATCGCCTCTTACGACGAAAATAATAACGTTAAGGAAATTTTTCTCTCCACAACACATCTAAAAAAGTATACCTTATATATTAATAAAGGTTATAAGGAACCATTAATTATTTGTTATTTTATGTTGTGATATGTGCCAATAATACTATTGTATCATGGTGAAAGCTTTATACAACAAGCAAGATAAAAATAAATTTGATAAAATGTTGAATTATTTATTCTAAACGTGATAAGAAGGAATACCCCTGATAATCGGGAAGGGTTCCACATTGTGAAACTATGGGGTAGAATTAAAAGCGAAAAATAATTTTTTTTCAATATTTATATATACTCATGGTATTCAAAATTACAATTCCTATTTTTTGCTTATAAATCATTGAGTATTATGACGAAAGAGTTTTGAGGCAAAATGTGAGCGAACGTGTAACTAAGTTATATAAAACAGAGAAACCATAATCCACATCAACACAATACACTTCGCATACCATTAAGAAATAAAAAAGATACATTATACCATTACATACCTCATGTCTATTATTGGTCATTATTTAACTTACATGTGAGTTAAAAGTTCCTTACGTTTAGATAATTTTGGAACGTAACTTAAAAACCATCAACTTGATTGTAGAATCATATAAAATTTTCTGAGTGATCAAAATTTTCGAGTTCTGATCAAAATACTTAGTCTCATTCAGTATTTTGCGTGTTCTGATACAATCATTCAAATAATCCCTCATGCCCTTTTTTTCCTCTTGAAACAAATTTGTTGTCGTTTTCACCGATGTCTTTCTCTTCATCTTCATTTTCCATTTCTGATTTTTTCTTCTTTGAGAATATATTTCAACTTTTTATATTAATACCTATTATTAAGATTATTATGTATTGAATTTATTATTGTATTATTATTGTATTCGTTCGTATTATAATTATTATTAATTTATTATGATTATTACTCTAGTGCTTGAACTAACTACTTGCACAACTATCTTTTGCAGGTATCTCAAACCTCTGAAAATATATTTAATTTTTCATAACTTTTGTAATTTTTATTATTATCTATTATATTACGAAATTTTATTGAAAACTAATATTATCTTCGATGTATAAATATCGCTGGATTATTCTGGAATTATCAATTATTGTTATTTAATCTGTTATTGTACTGTTATTATGATTATCAGAAAAATAAAACAGACGGAGGTATTATTATTATTATTAAATCATGCTCTGGGAATTGAAATTTCATCAGTAAATTTGAAAGTTTGCGCGTCTTTTATAATTGAAAGTAGCCATCATCTTGAGTAATACCACATATAAACTCTTTCTTTTCCTCTTCTTCCTCAGCGGAAATGATTTTAAGATTTCTCAACTATCGACACTTCGATCAAAGGCCATCTGTTGATTAATTATAGAAAAGGATCCGGAATCGTTTAAGAATATAAGATTTGTTTGAGGGGAAAATCCATTCAATGAAAAGGATTTGGTTAGAATGGCTCTATTTGACTACACTATGTAATCACATTTAAATAGATTTCCGAGTCCTGGTCTTTACTATAGAAAGCAGAATTTCCGATTAGACCGATTCTTTTCCTCTTGGATTCCAAAATTCTCCATATTTAGAACAGAAATCGATAATTAAAACATCGTAGATAATTTATCGATATATTCTCTCCCTCCTATCGGGACTATGCTTGAATGATTTTTAATCGTTTTCGAGTTTAGATCTTTAGAATAGTTTCTTGACCTGTATCCTGTGACTTGATTTGGACTGATCGAATCAATTAAGGGTCGGAAAATGAGAAGTTTTGATGAGTGGAGATGCTTCTGAAACTTTAGCTCTGCAAAGTGGGAGGTGCTTATCAGAATCTTTTATGTTTCTAGAAATTGGAGATGCTTCCAAATCTTTAATTTCTGAAGTTTGAGGTGCTTCAGAATCTTTCGTTTCTGAAGTGTGAGGTACATCAGAATCTTTCGTTTCTGAAGTGGGAGGTGTATCAGAATCTTTCGTTTCTGAAGTGGGAGGTGTATCAGAATCTTTCGTTTCTGAAGTGGGAGGTGTATCAGAATCTTTCGTTTCTGAAGTGAGAGGTGCTTCAGAATCTTTCGCTTCTGAAGTGGGAGGTGCTTCAAAATCTTTGGTTTCTGAAGTGGGAGGCGCTTCACAATCTTTCGTTTCTGAAGTGGAAGGTGCTTCAGAATATTTCGTTTCAGCTGTTTCTACAGATTCATTCTGCTTATGGAACACCAATTTCTCATCTAACATCGTCGATAAGGATCCCCTAACAGAAAACTTTTGGTAATCATTTACACCATTCTCGTTGTTCATAACTATTGAACAAGCTTCATTCTCCGATGAATTACTTACGTCACTCCAGTCGAAGAGTCGGAATCCAAAAATGGTGACGTCACTTGCTTGACGAGCAAAACTCTGAAAGGAGTCCACATTGCCTATACTTGTGCTTACCTCAGATTTAGGCGGGATATTCTTAGATTTTTGACTTTCTTGCGGTGATTTTGTCTGAGTTTCACCTTGAGGTTTCACTGAAAAAAAAATAAAAGTAATAATAGAGTTAAGAATACTGACATATTTCACAAATTTACCAATACCGATTATAAAAAAAAAAAAAGACGTTAAAAGACATATGAGATGTCGATTATATCCTTAGATGACTCAATGGTAAACTAACTAAAAAAAAAAATCTCACTACCTTGCAACACCCCTAAAGATAGTTTAGAGAATTAACAAGATAACAACCTTTATTTTAAGAGTATCCTTTGCTTGTAAATATCGTAAAATTTTTATCAATATTTCCATATTATATATAATGCAAATATGATTCCTGCCGCGGTACTGGAAGGTGTTCGACGAATCTCTTAAAAAAATGGTAAGCAAAAATATAATATTATTATAAATAAAATTAAGTATATGAAATACGTTTAAAGTTATAATAGTAGCTTATCACTACGAGTCACCACTCACCAAAGGTGTGCAAAAATAAAAACAATTAGATTAGATATTTAATCATAAATTAGTATAAATATAAATATTAAGTCTAGAGATATTTAACGGTAAAAAGACACTGATATAGAATTAAGAGACTTTAATTAATTAATTATTAAATACAATATTAGGAACATTGAAACATAAAAGAACATAATCATATTTCTGCAATACGACAAATGGGCTAAAATACACGGTATTAAGCAAATAAGAATATGATAAATGAAACTAATGAATTTATAGGTTTTATACATAGTGTCATTGAAGAGTATAGCAAGAGCTAGATGAACATAAAGAAGCAATGAGTCTCACTTCTCTCTCTCTTCGATAATCTCTCTCTCTCCTCTCTCTCCTCAAATCGTCTCCTCAAAAATTTTGTTATCTTCTTTCTCTCGTAATCATCGTCTCTCTTTCTCCTGCTTCTCGTAATTACTGCATCTCTCGCTACTTAAAAGATCTCTCTGTACTACATCATGTCTCAGGATCAATCAGTAGTTCTGATCTTGTATTCACCTTCTCTATCTTCTCTGTCTGAACTCTTCTCTCGTGAATCTCCCACATATATAGTCTCTCTACAAAGAAAATCACTCTCTCTTCGTCTCTTCTCTCTCTCTACTAACTTTCAAATGCTGTCAACTCCAAATCTCGTCGATTTAATCTCTCTCTCCTCTCTCTCCTACCCTCTCTCCCTCTCTACACTATCTAGGTCAAATCAGTTGAAAAGGAGAAGTCACAATCAGACTACCTCCTTCTCTCCCACTACATGCGGTATCGTCTATCTCGGTCAAGGCATTCTTGTTTTTTGCGTTAATTCTTATATCTCGAATCTCTTGATCTCTTCCAACCCTTTCTCTTCTTCTCTTCTCTTTTCTTACCTCCATTCATAATGCTCAATCGGATGTCGAGCTATCTATCTCGTTCGTCTTCTCGTGGATTATTGGCGTATCCATTCCTCTTCTCTCTCTCTAAGTATGTGGCATCATTTATATATCTTATCATTAAGTATGATCTTATATAAACTAGTGATGTCTATATATGAGTAAATTTTTGATAACCTATTATATATATATAATATATATATATATATAAATACTATATATATTTATAAACTAATAGAGGAGTATAAAACTTCATACATAAGTCAAAACATTGAGTGTAAGACATCACGCGAGGGCCCAATCACAACCTATTACACCCACACATTTCCAAGGCGACCTACTATCAAGAAAATAAAAATTTCTCAATAAGTGGTTACTTTGACTACATGAAATCCCAGAAATTTTATAAGGAAATTGTTAGCCAAGAGAAGGAGGTTCGCTAAGACGCTAGCTGATGAACCTCCCCGCGGATCGAAAACCTTGCGTACACCACTACACTGACTAGTAATATAAGTGATCCTCTGCTACGACAGTCATAATTATAGAGTCCGTCCTGAACTAATTAGTTCTGTTGAAACTTTCATTTCGGCTACGTAGATATTATGGCCTTTAAGCGCACAAAAACCATCAGTGCTATTGTAGAAAATATTGAAATACTAAGACTAATTAGTATCCAGACACTCAAACTATTTATATCAATTTTGATGCCCAACAATAAGAGTAAAAATGCTAGCAATCATTATCACAAAATTACCTTTAACATTAAATGCTGATATTTAATCAAATTATAATATACATACACATAATTGATATAAAATGTTAATTAACTCTGATTAGCTTGTATTTTTTATATAATAACTCACTATTATTTATCTTACATTTCGCTCCAAGCTTTCTTTATTTTAACATTATTGTTCAAACATTAAATACAACAGTCCTAAAAAGACCAATTCAATTTTAGCTTGATGATTTTACATTATTTTTTCCATTCATAATATGCATATCATGACATAAATTTAAATATTTGATAATTTCATTTAATTATCTTTACATTTGTATCTTAGCATTGCAACATTTATTAAGTAAATTTATATTTTAATTATTTGTTTTTTTTAGGAATATGGTATCCAATCTCAATTTATAGAGTATTACCTTTTAATTAGGTGAGGTAAATTATAGGTAGTATATATAATATATAGTATATAGTACATTTTATTTAATATATTGATATATTAAATCGACAAATTACCCATATTAATATTTATATATATATCCATATAAATATATATTTAGAGTATATATTTTTAATAACTAACATATAAATAATTTTTATTAATTATTAATAAGAAATAATTATTTGTTACTTCGTTTATTTTAATAGTCAATTAGTGTGGCGCCCGCCACCTGTCCAAGTAAGTTCTTTCCTTAAGAATTTTGAGGGTATTACAGGTGCCGTTATCAATTCACCATAGGGAAGAACAAAAAAAGAGAAAGTAGAAGAAGAGCTATGTTACACACAACAGCGAAAGGTTCATACAAATGAGGTGAGATTAGGTCGATAATACAGCAAAACAGTCGCGACATACAGCTGTGAGCATTTGACCTCAGCTCTAGACCCCCGGTTTTGACATACCCATATATTAGTTGTTTGAGCAGAAAGCACTGTCCCTTTTAATAATTTCTTTAGCTATTCCTGTCCTCAGCAGCCACGAAACTCGACTCTGCTATTTGTATCGTCTTTCAGAAGAGAGCATTGCAAACGAGAGACATCGGGCTCAGACTTATGAACCCTCATTAATAGCTTAGATGTCATCATGGGATTTTTCCAACCTTTCCGATGAGCAAGGAGGGTAAGAATGAAGAGTTATGTTAGTTAGAGACACATATATTAATCCAGATGCTTTCACAAAAAAGAAGAGAAAAAAGATTATATGTGTCTGGAGATTTTCACCGAAGAGAGAATCAGGTTGCTTGGCCAGGCCGTACTAATAGTGTTATGGTTGGTCTATTGTTAGTTATCATTGTGATAACTTATTATAACTATAATTTTGGTAGAATGAGCGTAGTTCCTCTGTAATGAAGAAGTGAACTTGCTTTCTGCCTGCCATTGTAGTGTAACTATACAATTTAAGTTCTTATGACTTAAATGGGAGAGTAAAACGAGGACATTATTATATATAAACTAGTATATATATTTGTTGTTGTGTTGTTTTTGTTGTTTGGTTAAAATATTGCCAAAATGACAGATGGCATGAATGCTTTGTGGGCAGGAGGAGAAACCTGCACATGTGGAGGAGACTCCTCAATCTGGTTCTAACCATAGGTAATAACCATCCTCTATTGTTCCACGACATGATAGCCCAGACCCCCATTCGACCCAATCCAGAAGCCATTTTTCGGATTCCCCGGTTATGGCAGGTCTTGTACCCACAGTCACAGGACATGAATGGAGGAAGGTAATGATGGTTCAGAATAGTAGAGTAATGAGGAGCATGACCACCATACTCGAGACAACCCTAACAGTGGATCGCAAGCCCAGGAAGGTGATTCCTCCAGGGAAATACAAAATGGAGACAGGAGAAACAATGGTCCAATTCTTCATTAGATTTGAGACCTATTGTGATTCCCAATTTCCCGGATCGACAGAGGGCAGAGTTCCCTTATTGGCCAACCATCTACAAGGTACGGCTTTGGAAGCGTACCATATCGTCGCAGCCACTTCCTCTGAATATGAACTGGTGAAGACCCAACTTTTGCATTGGTACAGAGAGGAGTTGGACAAAGAAGTGGACACCGACACCTCCAAGTTCACAGATGCCATCATGCAGGAAGAAGAGAAGATTCCCCTGTTTGCATTGCGCTTAATAGGTTTGGCACAGCGAGCTTTCCCAGGAAATGATGTGAAAAACATGCCCCTCGTTCGAGAAAGATTTCTCAAATGTTTGCCGGCGGCTGTGCGGAATCGAGTTGAGGACACTTTGGATGGCTTTCGAGGTCGACACGGGGCTCACGATGTCCGTGGAACAGTTTGTGTGGTCGCGGACAAAATCTATGAAAAACATAGCAGAAGGGAGACGTCGCCGATTGAGACGATAGACCTGACGAAGTCTCTCCAAATGTCCACACTGTCAAACAGAAATCAGTTGGCACCACAAATACACGGGATGCATGAGGGATTGTGTTGCTGTCAAAGAATGCAACTTCAGCTACAGCCCCATGATAGTTGTTCTCCGACAATTAACAAAAGTGCAGCCATAGCTAGCAGAGAACAGGCCCCCATTACAAATAATATTCCGCGCAACCCCGCTCATCCTCGAGGGATCCCATCTCAGACCTTTAGAAGTAGTCAAGGTAATGAATCACCCAGATATCAATCGAGAAATGGGAATGGTCCCTCTCCCCAAACTCAAACATGCAGCCATTGCAAAAAGAGGGGTCATACCATGGGTGACTGTTGGTCTAGACCCTTGTGTCGATATTGTGGAAAGAGAGGTCACGTCTATGAGGATTGTTATTTGCGGCAAAACCGGTGCTTGCGTTGTAAGGAGGTGGGGCATCTGGTGCCCAATTGTCCAAAGCAACCAAGTCAACCTCCAAAACCCCGAATGGATTGTCCGTTTTGTAACGGAGACCATTGGGGCAAAGATTGCACACAGCGGCCGGAAAACTTATAGGCTCTGACATGGAAGACCTCATGTTGGAGAATAAGAGAATAGAAACAGTAGAAACGGTAACCTCAGCCGAGGATGATCCTGGAAGGTCTCAGGAGAGTCCTCAAGCTATTGCCCAGAATGAAGAGCTAATTCCACCAATAAAAACCGATCTTATTGAACAGCGACAGGAGGAGAGCGAACTGCCCGAAGCGGCTCTCCCAGTAGGCCCAGTGACCCTGAATGAGAATCCAAAAGAGAAGGTGGACACAAAGGTTGAAGTTGAAGATGACTTTTCTCCAGAAGAAGTCATTACATACAATGTGGTAAAGGCATCAGCGGAAACACTCATATTGCAGGTGACCATCATGGATCAGCCGCCAATGGAACCCATAACCGCATTTGTGGATACAGGGGCTGAAGTTAGCCTTATATCAGCCAGTTGTTTTCATTTGTTGAACAAGAAGAACTGTCCCCTATTACCCACCGCTTATCGGGGCGTGACTGGTATAGGAAATGTGAGGTTCCCAGTACTGGGAGAAGTGATCATCGCTTTACAATTATCAACCCAGTACATCCTGAAGCCAAGTCGCTTTGTCATAATCCCGGATCAGGTCACGGAGTATGACCTGGTTATGGGGTATGATCTTCTGAAACAGGAACGATTGCTGCCTGACTTGTACAACCGGGAATTGGTGATAAGACGCGGGAATCATGTGCAGACGGTAGCAGTGGACGTGAGAAAGGGAAGGTTAGATGAGGAGCAGGCATGCTCACTAGTGGAGACACTAGTGGAGACAGTAACCATAGAACCTAAGCGATGTGCCATCATCGAAATCCAACATGATGGAAGAATTTCCCCAGGAAAAATGGTGCTGGTAGAAGGTGATCCTGAATTGCATAAAGGCATTAAAGTAGAACCAGCCTTGGTCAATTTTGTTGAAAACAAAGCACTAGTAATCGCCCAAAACAATAGCGAATTCCCACGAAAATTGAGAAAAGGAATAAAAATAGCCAGAGCAGAATTAGTAACCCTGGAGGATCCAGCGGTTCACATCGTTGAATTGGCTGAGAAAAGCCCAAATGAGTTCAGCGAATGGACACCCGAAACCTTAAGCCAAGCTTTCCGACTAGACGAAGCGGACCTCACTGCAGCCCAACAGGTACAAGTAATCCAACTCTTGGACCGATATCATCCTGCCTTAAGTCTAGGAGATTCAGACGTGGGATGCACTAACGTGATTAAACACAAAATAGAAACCCTGACCGAGGACCCTGTTCAGGTACCCGTCAGGCGTTTACAAGGCCCTATACTTCAGGAGATAGAGGCAAATTGTCACAAATTAGAGGAAGAAGGAATCATCCAGCGAAGTAAATCCCCATATTCAGCCCCGGTGGTCCCTATTCGTAAGAAGGACGGATCGATTCGATTGTGTATCGATTATCGGGAGCTTAACAAAATCACCAAGGGAGATAGTTTCCCCATTCCAAATTTAATTGATATGCTTTTCAGTCTTCAGGGGATGAAATATTTCACCACCATCGATTTAATTAAAGGCTATTATCAGGTGGAAATGGAGGAAACCAGCATAGAAAAGACGGCCTTTACTACTCCATTGTCCCATTGGGAGTTCTTGCGCATGCCGTTTGGCGTAAAGAACGGGCCTGCTACTTTCCAGCGTGGGATGCGGTATGCTTTGGCTCATATCCCCTGGAATGAATGTATGGTCTACCTGGATGATGTCCTTATCATTAGTAAAACTTTTGAAGAACATTTAGCAACCCTGGAAAAGGTTTTGGCAGCCTTCCAAGATACAGGTTTTAAGATTAAGCCAGCAAAGTCATTTCTTTTGAGAAAAGAGGTACAATACCTAGGCCACAAAGTCTCAGAACAGGGCATGGTTCCCCTGGATTCAACTTACAGGGTATGATGCAGTTTCCAGCTCCCACTACCATTCGGAGGTTGAGGCAGTTTTTGGGCATGATAAATTTTTATCGCCGTCACATCGCCCATTGCTCAGAGATTGCTAAACCTCTTTTCGAGTTACTTAGCAAGAAGACCTTGAAGTGGACTGAGCCTTGTCAGAAAGCTTTTGAAGCCCTGAAAGCCGCACTTGTGACCCCACAATTGCTGTCCTATCCCGATCGAACGGAAGGGGCATCCCCTCTCTTGTTGTATGTCGATGCCTCAGATATCGGGGCCGGAGCGTGTCTTGCTCAGACCCAATCTGGAGAAGAACGTCCGATAGCCTTCATCTCAACCACATTTAATAAAGCTGAACAACGCTACAGCACCACAGAGAGGGAGGTAGCCGCCATACGTTGGGCTGTGAGAGCCCTAAAGCCTTTCTTGTATGGAATTAAAGTGGTCATCTTCACCGACCACAAGCCCTTACTTTTCCTTCATAATATGCCATTGGTGAATGCCAGAGTAGCCCGCACTCTGGAAGAGATAAATGATATTGACTATGAGCTGCGTTACATTCCCGGCAAAGACAACATCATTGCCGATGCATTATCTCGATCACCAATGGGTGAGGTTTCAGTAGCCTCGGAGCTAGTATCAACAAATATAGTTCCTGGAGGGTTTTCAGAATTGAAGATGCCTGGAGGAGGGGACTCACTTTTTCAAGCTTTCTCAGGTTGGATGTATGGCACCCCTGAACAGCATCTTAGATTAAGACAAGAGGTTGTCCAAGAACTCAGTGACAATCGGAGCAAGTACCGATTACCTATGGGGAAGAATGCCAAACACATTACTCGGGCATTACAGCTGATGCGACTACCCGGCCAATTCCCTCTCACACAATCAATCCTGGCATTTGCAAGCTTGTATAAGTGTCAGATCTTTCTTTATTATGGGGATTCAAAACCCTTGAAGTTTGGTGAAGAGACAGCCAAGAAAATTTGTCATCTTTTGTGTAGAGGAGGTATTCATTATGATCTCTTGTTCCCTTTACCTACTGAGGTGGAGGAAGTTATATTTGAGGTTGCCGTAGTGTCTTCTGAAGACTTCAATGAGAGGATCTTGCTGGATGAATCAGTGGATGAAGTGGACGATCCTACAGAGGTCTCTGGTTCCCCAGCTTGTGAAAATTTACCCAATAACCAACCCACTGGTGGGGAGGTTGAGCGCTATCCGAAAATCCATCACATAGTTTTGGACTCTGACGACATTCTGGATCCATTAGAAATAGCTAACGATGATCTTGCGACTATCCAAGATTCCGACCCAATATTACGTCGATTGAAGAAGGCTATAGTTAGTAATTTGCCTTATAGCGGACCCCTCAAACCTTTTGCAAGAGTTCAGAAGTATATATATTTAAGAAATAATCGCCTGTACCGTGAGTTTTCCACGGGAGAGTTCGCTTTGATTGTCCCACCAAAATATTTGACCAGGGTAGCTATAAAGGCCCACTGGATGTTTGCACACCTGGGGAAGTATAAATTATATTCCTTGCTTATACAAACTATGTGGCATCCAAAGATAAATATCATTTGTACCGACATTACAACCACCTGTTATAAATGCCAAGCTTTTAAGATATCGAACATCTTGTATGTACCACCTACGTTAAAAATAGTCACTTCGCGACCGTTTGAACTGGTAGCGATGGATCTAATCCAGTTCCCTTGTTCAACCCAAGGGAATAATTATGCCTTGGTAATGGTAGACCACTTCACTAAATGGGTGGCTGCCATTCCCATAAGGACTAAACACAGCATAAATGTGGCCAATGCTTTTCAACATAGAATATTGTCCTTCCTTCCAAAGATCCCAGAGAGACTTCTGACGGATAATGGAAGGGAATTCATAGGCCCTGAATTTGAGGAGCTGCTCAAACAACAGCAAATTAAGCACGTGTTGACTACTCCCTATACTCCATCATCAAATGGAGCTGTGGAACGAGTCAACCGTACCCTCAGCCAATATCTGAGGATGTCCATTAAGAGACCAAATAAGTGGGATGAAGAATTATCTCAGGTAGTGCTGGTTTACAACCACACTACCCATTCAGAAACCCAGAGAACCCCCTGCGAAAATATCTTGAAAACCGCGCATGAAGTACAAACAGGTCTTCCTTTACCTACCCTTGACGAGTGCTGGAAAGACAGCCACAATAAGTTTATTCCCTATGAGGAACATCAGATGGTGGGTTTAAAGGTCCATCTTCCTGGAAATCTGACCAAAAACAAATTCCACCCTAGATATAGCGGACCTTATGAGGTAATTAAAGTAAATGAAAACAAGGTTACCTACATTCTACTATCTCCAGAAGATGGTAGACAATATAAAGCCCATCATCGGCAATTACGACCATGGAAGATGCCCCCTGATTATCTGCTCCAGGAACCAGTGTTCCAGCAGTATGCAATGAATAATAATCGAGAGGAGCAAGAGGAGATTGACCAGACAGAAGTAGTTCCCATAATAGAGGAGGTGTTACCAGAAGAGGAGGACGATTCAGACGATGATGATGAATCCCTATTTGAGGGATTTTGCCTAGATGAAAATGTTGTAAAGATGATACAAGGAAAAGTTGATGAGATCAGAGAAGAACAAAAGAAGCTTACCTCTATGATGAAACCAGTTCCTAATTGGACCTTGAGAGCTTCGTGTTCCCAGGCTCAGTGGGAGGAGGAGAGATTGGATCACCATTCCCACAGTGATGTAGATCTAGAAGAAGAAGAAGTAAACTCGTATTTGCAGTGGGATACCTCCGACTTGTTGGAAGAAGTGGATAGACGCTGGGAGATGAGTCACGCTCCCCCATTGAGTCTGAGAGATTCGTTGCCCACTGACAAAACCTTTGGAAGATTAGTTAATGTATATTCCACGCCTGTACTACCTAATGAGGAGGCCAGGGCGGAATCAGCAGAATTTCTGGATCAGCAGGAATCATCTGGGCAAGGACCCAAAAGTAGTTTATCCTTCGAAGGTTTTGAGGATCCCTCAATTCCTAATCCTTTAGCAAGCCCTAGGGTGTCTCATCTGATTGAGGACACTCGTCCGTATACGCGGTCCCGAGGGACTTGTCAGCCGTTGCCCATCGTATTTCCTTTCTTGATTGAGAGAAGACGAAAACATAAGTAAGGAGGAACAAATCGCGTGCGAAATAAAATAGAATAAAGAAATAAATAAATAAATAAATAAAACAAAATAAATAAATAAATAAATAAAATTTAATTCTTTAATACTAACCCCTATTCCTTTATCCCTTTTCAGATTTTGGTTTTCGGACATTCCTGGGTGCGGGAAATGGAAGAAGCCTATACAGCAGAATTGATCCCGAATGCCACTGTGATATTCAAGTCTTATCCTGGAGCAAATTTGGAAAGGTTATCGGAAAAAGTAAATCAGGATGTGGACTCCACTTACACCCATATGGTGGTTTTTGTTTTAATCACAGAGGCCTACCAACAACGACAATTGCCAGATCCAGATTCTGAGGTTCAACGCTGGGTAACTGTAGCAAATTTTGCTTATGATAATGAAGAATTCGCGGGACGGTTTTCGCGCTTCTCTGGAAGATGCGCGAGAATAAACCCAACCATGCAGATCATCTTGGCGATACCCCCGGTTCTCGATTTGGTTCACTATAATAAATTGAGAGTGGACCAGTTCCCACAAAGGTTGAAGGATTACTATGCTGAGGCTGGGGAGTATCAAGAACGTATATTGCATTTTCAAGCCAGGGCAATGCATATGATAATAAGGACGCTTAGAAACCCTGATGTCCAGTGGTACAGGAAGGTCACCTATCCTGTAATGTATGCCGTGTCCGAATTGCCCGGTCAACGAGGGAAAATGAAGAAACTATTAGCCGGCACTGTATACACCCTGGGGGAACATGGGTTCCTGAGGGACGGGTTACATCCCACCAGGGAACTGTGTCGTCATTTCATTAGAAAGATGCAAAGAGTGGGGGTGTTTGATATGGTGGGGAGCCCGAATAGATTGCCCGGTGTGACATTTAGGCAAATTGACGTTCCTTCTCTTGTAATTGCCACCACTCCCCCGGGTGGTGACCTGGTGGGAGAAAGTACGGAAATGATAGTCCTGAGGGAGGTGGGAGAGAATGTTGTCAAAGAGGTTGAACCAACGCCCGGGCCATCGGGGCTCCAGCCTCCTGTAGGAGGAAATGAGACTCTGGAGCTGTCCTTGGGGATTCCTGAGACCCCTAGGACCCAAACTCACTCACCAATACGATTCGGGGATGTGGAGGATGGAACACGAGAGCAGTGCATGGGAATTTCCGAGATCCAGAGAACTCGTACTCACTCCCCGATAAGGTTCAATGGTAGAAAGAAAGACCCGAGAATCATCCGCGGGAGTTTCTGAAGCTTCCAGGGGCCGAAATATCTCCCCAATAAGGTTCGGAGATGTTGAGCCCGAAATGACTCGGGGAGTTGAAATGGGGGTGAGGCTGCGAAGCCGGTCTAGGCGACGTCGCACGAGACCTGCCCCTTATCAAACGCCCGAGCCGGAGAACAGAACACCATCGAGGACTTCGACTGATGCCGTAGCCATGGTGGATCGAGATCCGCAAGACAGGTGGAGGGCCCGAATGGAGGGTTTTGTTCTCCAAATGCATGGCTTCCTGTCTGCCTTCGATGAGGATGTTACATTTGAGGAGGTACGAAGAAGAATCGGACAATATTTCAATGAGTAGCCCTCTGAGGAACTCATTGAAAGAGATTTTAATTAAAAGAAAGTTTCATTTTTCATTTTTTGACTTACTGAAAGAAAGATTTATTTTTGTTTTATTAAAAGGTTTTGTTTCGTTTTGAAGTACCCAAGAAAGGGTTCAGTTTTACCAAGAAGGTTTTTATTTTTATTTATCCAATCCTCATCCACAAGATGGGATGAATATTAAAGGGAGTTATAAGTTCCCGAGGAAAAGGAAGATTTTTATGGAACAAAGGTGCGTTATAGTCATGGGGTTGGTTTTGGTGGTGAAAATGGAAAAATAATTAAAATGAATAAAATTTGGCGTCAACACGCCAGCGTTGACGGGTGGGGAGGAATGAGGTGGTTTTTATAGCTTCCTTATTTTTCTCTTCCCCCAACAGATGATTGATGGTACTGAAAATTCAAAAATCGAAGAATAGTACAAGCAAAAATATACTGGTTTTTCTTGTTTGAATTTGAAGATAGTGAAATTGTGTTAGTGAAGTCGTGATAGACTACTTAAAAGACTTAAAAGACAAATTAGTAGTGAAATTGTAATACTTTATCGTGAATGTGACACCCTACAAAAGAAAAAAAATAACTTCAAAAACTTCAACCAAGGATTAATACCAAATAGGAAAAGTTGAAAAAGAGAAGAAAAGATAACCCTCAACATAGGGTAAGACATTGTTTTTGTTAATTTTATAAATTTATAAATTATTTTTTTTCACATAAGAAGATGGAGAAGGATATTGAATAGTAATGTTCCTTTCTTCTTAAGGTTCCGTTGTCGAATTTTTTTACCAACAATTGGAGGAAAAGAGTAACTTCAACAAGCCAAGTCACCCCCATTTATTATTACTGGTCAAATATTCCCTTGGAATTGCAGAGCTTCTGAAGCTGCAGCAACCCCATCAATAGTGACCTACACAAATACCGATTATGACTTTCCCCAAGGTATGATCTAGAGTCCACCACTTATCATTATCGTTATTATCATCAATTATTATTATTATTATTATTATTATTATTATTATTATTATTATTTTCATTATTATTATTATCATTATTTTTTTTCATTATTATTATTATTTATTTATTATTATTTTTCATCATTATTATTTTTATTATTTGTTTTTTTTGGATGGCCATCCATGAGTTACCTTAATGGTAGGAATAAAATTTTGTATATGAATTAACCCCAAAATTACCCATATACATAATATTTTTTTACCTAAATTTTTGTTAATAAAGAAAAATTATTTGTCTTCGTTTATTTTTAAGAGTGTGGCCCCAGTAAGTTTTTTAAATATAAAGAAAAAAGTTATAGAAAGGTTCATCAAAGAGGTGAGTTGTCAACTTCCATAGTGCAATAGACCCCGTTCCAATAGTACAGAACCCCTTTTAATAATTCTTTAACATATTCCTCAGCAGCAGTTTGTGATCCTTTCAAGAGAGAATGAATAAAGGTATAAATCGATAGGGATTCCCCCTCCATCAGGAGAAGAAAAATACTCCAGTGCTCACGCAGTCAACAGAGGAGCCTAGTTACTGGAGCTTTTTCGGAGGAAGAACAGTGCTGGCCGACTTCCTGGTGGGCATATTTCTCCTCCAGGTAAAATCTTTTACAATATATATATATATATATATATGAGGTGGGCGATATAGTATATATAAGTAACATTGAGTAATATATAGATATATATATATATATATATATATATACGGTATATTGATATAATATATATATATATATATATATAGGGTTGCGGATTAAAAAAAAACCAATCGTTTGTTTTTTTAAAAAAAAACAACCGTTTTTTTTAAAAAAAAGAGACAATAGCCAAAATTTTTATTTTTTTTTTGTTTTTTTTTTTAAATTACTTATTTTTCATATTTATCAAGTCTTTAGGGTATTTAGCATTAAAAATACAGTAAATACAAAATGTAAAAGAGTATACAAATATATAAAGTAGAGTTGTGCATATAAATGTAAAGATTTATTAGTGCTCATTAGGGCATATAATTAATTACATTCACATATTATGATTATTCATTATTATTATTATATTATTATATATATATAAGTATAATATAGATATATATATATATATATATATATATATATAATATATAATATATATATATATATATATATATATATATATATAATATTATATTATATTATTATAATATATATATATATATATAAAATAAATAATATAATATAATATAATTAATATATATAATAATATATAAAATATAATATATTATATATATAATATAAGATGTAACGATAACCAGAAAAAAAGACGGATCGATACGATACTCTATTTTTCAGGTGCCGATTACCAGATTACGATTTACCGGAATACCTTTTAATTTAAAGATTTAATAAATACCCACCACCCCCCCCCCCCAATTTACAGTAATAAGATAGAACATGTGTGTACTGCTAGGCAACGCAGGATTGCATTCCCTGTA
>JABUQX010078430.1:0-2500 GCA_015478945.1 Trachelipus rathkii
GTTATCAATACAATGAGTATACTTCTATTAGTTAGTCAAATAATATATTTTCATACTAAAGAATAAATTATTTTTCATATTGAAATAAAAATTAGGATATATACCTATACATAGGATTACTACAGACCTACTCCGTAATATTATACCTAGAGGAAATTCCTAGTTAATCTCATGATTATATACCTGAGTATAATCCATTATACTTATAAATAGAGTTCTGAGCACTATATTTAGTAAAAAATTAGTTCATAATATATTGTAAGTATTTCTATGGCATTCTATATATAAAAATTATATTTCACTATATATAGAATATACTATATAAATAAAAATAATTTATTTAAGAAAATAAAATTCAGACCTATATATACTAAAGGATAATATTCACGGTTCTCATAGATATAGCTCCGCTACCGGCTTATACACCGGCTCCGACTATATATATATCATCCTATTTACTGGTATATCCTTACCGAGAGTAGATCATTGACTAAGGTTATCTATGACACATATTATATATATATAATATATATACTATATATATATATATATATAATACTATTTTGAAAATTGTTTAGCACACTTCTGGCATATTAAAATTTTCATTATACTAAAAAATAATTCTTTATACTGATATAAAATATTATAAATTATATATTTAAAATTAAGTTAGCTAATAACACCTAGTAGCTTCACTGAACTTAACTGGCCTCCGAGACTTCGACTTATCGCTTCCGAATATATATATTATATAATATATATATATATATATAATATATACCGGATCGTGAAAATCTACTACGACTAAGGATTTATTATGCTAATACATTTGAATAATCTGTTCAGAACTATACGATATGATATATATATATAATAAGTAATATATCTATATATATATATATAATATTTTCTTTTTCTATACACGATTTAAAAAGAAATATATACTTTAAAAAAAAAATTTATAACAATAGAAATATTATCAATAATCTTATACCAGAGATTACCACGAATCCAGCACCTACTTTCTTTTTTTAACGGTATTTAATCCCTTCTCAGAGGGTAGAAAACACGGGCGGGACTAAAAGAAATTGCGAAACTTTAAGGCCCGGCTATCCAAGCCTGTCCGCACACGCGTTCTTCGAGACGAGAAGAGTTTTAAATTCCCTTGCCACTCCCCGGAGAAGATCTAAACTATAGAACTGTTAACTGCGGAGCGATGTTCGAAACAATAATGTCTCTCGCATGAGAAGTCGGACAACAATCACCTCTGACGTCACGCAGGCGTTCAATCACTATATATACTTTAGTAGGCAATATAAATTATTTCAACCTATAAAAATAATATTATTTATTTTCTGATAAAATAAATTCAATTATAACTATACTGAGAATAAAATAATACCGGCTCTGACTTTATATCGGTCACTTCCCCAATCTATATACGACCTCACTGGCTACACGACTCTATATATAATTTATATATATAGCCGTAGTAATATAACCAGAGATATTATACCGGATCCAAACTAACGGATTAGCACTATTTGAAAATTGTTTTACAGATATATACGTATATATTCTTCTCAGTAGGCTTAATATTTATTTCTATACTACTATAATATATATATAGCAGCAAGCAGCTCTCCTCTTTGGTTGTTAACAAACCCCGAACTAGCGGTGGTGTGCATAAACATGTACCAGAAACATAATAGTTAAATACTGAAGATCATGACGAGTCAAAGAAAAAAGTCCCTCCCTCCATGGCTCCCAGACGACCATCTCTTTATACCTTTAAGTGTAAGCAGTCACGTCCAAAATTCGCTCGCTAAACGCTCTCGACTCGCATCGGGATTGTCACTCATTGTGGCATCTCGTCAATATCTGGGTTCGTCCCCTGGGGACACCAGGCCCACAATCATTGAACCTCATAAAACCACATCATTCACCCCTGTTATACCCCATTGTTCACGCTTCTGCTAATTTCACATTCTTTTCCTTTAGAAACTTTTTTATTGACACAAACTATTTTTTCCTAGGTTTCGCCGGCGGTAGCTTTTCAGAATACGCCAAAGAGGGCGACATGAGAAAAAGGGTCATTATCTGAGCACCAATCTTTCGCACCAAATACAAGAGAAAATTTCCTATACAGCCCGCCGCAATAGTTAGGATATGTTAGGTTAGGTTAAGTTAAGTTAAGTTGGGTTGAATTAGTCAAGTCAGGGCAGTTAGGTAAGTTAAAGTTTTATGTTATTCCAGTTACTGATTGGATTCGCAGAAGAACTCATAATAAACCAGATTTATTATTTATTACTTTCAATTTATATTTATTATACGATGTCTGAGAGCACCATATATATATATCACTCACTTGTACAGCCATTTTTCCTGTCGACCATTTGGGTATAGCCGTGATAGCGTTCGCTTTTCAACACACTCATCGTTGCCAATCGACACTACCATCATGGCTCTTTAAACAAATGACAAAGTCACTATCCCGAGC
>JABUQX010078430.1:27500-32130 GCA_015478945.1 Trachelipus rathkii
AATAATACACTATAGAACATAAGGCAGCGATTCCCAACCTGAGGGTAGTTACCCCCAAAGGGGTAAAATGGGATTTTCCGAGGGGTAAAGATAAGTACGTACGTGGATTGGATCATCGGCTTTTCATCATGCAGTCACAAAACAAAATTATTTACAAAATCATCTGTATCAAATCTAACTACCTAATCACTAATGATTAGTGACTAGTTAGTGAATTAGAAAACTTTAGGTAATAAAAATTATTACCTAAAATACGAATACAAGCCTGCAACCCAGCGCCGTTGGACGGCGTGTCTATCGGCTCTAACGTCGATCGCTGTTTGTTTGAGTCAAGCACAAGCAGTCGTTCTCCCGCCGCCCACTGACCAATTTGGAATGTGTGGTTGATCTCGCCGGTTTCGCTAACTTCTGGACATATTTTTGTTTGGACAAGAAGCAAAAGCAGGTGAGTGAAATAATTTTATGTCTTTTAATATCGCTTTCAAAGTACTCGCAATTTCTCACGGCCGTTTGTAGCGAAGAATCTAAGCTGGGATTTCACTCATTTGGCTTAAATATATTGTGTTTTAATCTTGTGAAGTGGGGACGTGTTTTTAAAAGTGCTCCTTGTTGAATGTTTATCTTTATTTTATTTATCGTTATTATTATGTTGTGCTGTGTATAGTGAAAGTGTATGTGTATTTTATCAATTATTTTGTTTTAATTGAAAGCTTTATACAATTTTATCTAGTAATTATCATCATTTATTCGTTTCGGCGAGGTCTGCGATTGACGTTTTAAAAGATAAGTCTTGGTTTTAAATTTTTTTTTTTTTTCATTTTTTTAGATTTAGGTTTTAACAAATTTTAATATTTTACCCGAGTGTAGTAAAGTTATATATTTTTAAGTTTTATTTTTTCATTGTACAGTAGCATGTGTTTATTTAATTTTTGTGCTTAAATTTTTTAAGTTAGTATTTAGTGTGTGTTAAATTTTTTTTTTACTCCGTTTTCTCCTTTTGTTCTTATTTGTTCTTATTTGAGCGTGTGTGTGTGTCGAGTGTGTGTGTGTGTGTGTGTGAAAGATTGCAGGTTTGCGAGGGCGCGGGCTTTACATTAACTTTACCAACATCCGCGGCTTAAAATCTAACTTTGCTTCTGTGGAATATCACCTCCCTAACTCTATCCCTAACTTTTTGCTTGTCCGAGACTCAGATGGCTAAGAATTCATTCCTAACTCGCTCGTTTAATGTTTCCAACTATAACTTATTCATAATTCCGTCTGAAGGGTGGAGTGTGTGCTATGTAAACAATAATACTCCTGTAACACGTCTCGTGAATCTCGAATCTCCTAAACTTCGATTGCTCGTGGCCAAAATCTTCTTCCTTCTACACAATAATCTTTGCTTTTGCTACTGTTTCTCCTACAGAACAGATTTTCAACTCTTTCTTTGAATTCTTACTACCTCTCACGAGACTGTTATATCTTGTCATCCAAATACTGAGGTCCTCTATTTAGGATATTTCGTACACAAACACTGAATGGTTGGGGTCCTCTAATACTGTATTTAGGTGGGGAGAGGCCGAATCATTCAGGCATTCTTAACGATCTGGAGCAAATAATCAAAGAACCTACACACATCCCAGATCGCCCTTCCGGATCGTCTAAACCAATTCTTGAACACACTTTACCTATGTTTCCACCACTAGCCTTCTCTCTTAAATACACTACCTTTCGCTCCTATTGTTGAAAATCTGAACACAACCTTAAATCTCTTAACTTTAATTACTTTCTCTCCAACAGCTCCATCCTGCCCTATACGTTTTTTTCTGGCACTTTGATCGGGGTGATTGGGGCCTTGCGTCGCTTCTACGCTAACTATAATTGGAATGACTGCTGTGACTCTGGTGACTTCGGCTTCTGGCACTAAGGTGGGAGCTGTAATCGTTGACGGAATGAGCAGGTTCATTCCTTCTTGGACTAAATCTTTCTCTCTTCATAGTCCATGGTTCAATTGGGCTTGTTCTCTGGCCATCAGGCTAGAACAGCGCTGATCGTGGGGTGGAAAGAATTCTCGTTCTCCTATCACTCTCGCTAATTTCACTCAGCTAGAAATCGTTGCAGCGATACTCTTCGGACGAGCAAAGCGGCTTTCTCAAACAAGGTGACGCTAACCTCCTTGCGTTCTCCCCATACTGATTTAAAAATCTTTTCTGGCCTCTTGCCAAAACATCTCTAACTACTTCTGTAAATTGCCTTTCCTCCCTTATTCGAATGATGGTTCTGTTGCTAATACTCCCAACTGAAAAGGCCAATCTTCTCTTAATTTCCTCTAACTCAACCCTGGACCATTCTGGCATTCCCCTCCTCCACCGTTCTCCTCTCAGTTGTCCTATGTCTTTGCCTGTGATACATTGATCGGTAGCATGGCTCCTGAATCTATAACGTTAGGAAGGCGTGGCGCCGCGTGCATTCCTCCCCGAGTTTTGAGGGAGTGTTGCTCCGAGCTGGCCCCCTCCCCTCGTTCACAACTATATTCTCTCTGTCTCAATACTAACACTTCCCTCAGTGTTGGAAACACGCACATGCAACCTATTCGACAAAAAGGAAGCCGCTCTATCCTTTCTAAACATCGCCCTATAGCTCTCACCTGTGTGTTCTATCTAAGATCTTTGAAACCCTTTTTAACTTCTCACTTCTTAGACCATCGGGACTCATTCTCTTCTTCCGATCGCCAGTATGGCTTGCGCTCGTGGTCTACTGGTGATATACTTCCTATTAACCGATTTTATGGTTTTCCGCCCTTAGGAACTACGGGCAGACTTGCGTGCGTGGTGGCGTTGACATATCCAAAGCATTTGACCGGGTATGGCAACGCGTCACTGCTCTCAAGCTCCCCCCTTTGGGTTTCCTCCTTCTCTGTGCTTACTTATGTCTAGCTTTCTTTCAATCGCTCAATATCGGCTGTGTTGATGGGCACTCTTCTTCTTTCTGTGCAATATGGTGTTCCTCAGGTTCTGTCTTATCTCCTAACTTATCCTACTTTTCATTAATGATCTTCTCACTGCACATCAACTCTATTCACTCATATGCCATGACTCAACCCTTCATTCTTCAACTCATTTCAATTCTGCCCCTCTTTTACTTCTAGAAATTGCCTCTCTCGTCTAATCTTTCCGATTCTATCTCGCTGATCTGGATAGAATTTCCCGGTGGGGTCGTCTTACCTTGTTGAAATTCAATTCTTTAAAAACTCAACTTCTTCAAATCTCCCTCTCTAAGACACCTTCAACTTCCTATCTCTTTCGACGGTTCTCTGTTCTCTCCTGTTGACAATATAAAATCCTTGGCCTTAACATAAACAAAAAAAGGTCTTGGAAACCTCACATCACAAACGGTGCTAAGCGGCCTCAAAGAAACTGGGAGTTCTGGTTAGACTGCGAGACTTTTTTTCCTCTTCCACAGTTACTCCAGTTATACGAACGGCCTCATCCGCCCTTGTATGGGAGTACCTCTTCTCATATTGGGGGGGGGCTCAGGTTCTCACCCGGCTTTTGGAAGGGTCGAGTCAAACGCAAAAAGACTTTATATTTGCGGCGCGATGTTGCTGCTTTATCTCTTTTCTATAGGGTACCGTAGCGGCAAGTGCTCGAGGAACTATCCACTGCGCTGCCACCACCTTAAACGCCTCGAGCACAAGGGTGCTGTGCGGCCATGATTTGGTTGATATTAGCAACTCCAGACGACGCTCGCTGCGTGCCTCCTTCTTACTGCCAACCTCTGTCTTGTGGAATCTCTTCCATCTTCTGTGTTTTCCTACTTCAATTTAATACCCTCACTTAAGGCCCGCGTCTAGTGCTCATCTGCGTAATTTGCGTTAGTTGAAGTTTTGTTTATTTTAACACCCCCTCCTTGAATAGGGCTTTGCCCGTGAGCGGTGGTGATAACTGTAAAAAAAAAAAAAATTATGTGCTTGTATGTTATTCGCATGATAGGAACGATAAAATCGACGTGTTCGCCACACTTTACGATCTAAAATTATTTGTCAAAATGTCCCACAATTTTTCGTTTTTTTATGGCCAAATTTTTTTTTTTTTTAAATTTCACGCTTTTTTCTTTTACGGCCAACCTCCAGATTAGGGGACGCACATATTCAAAAACTACGATAGCTACAATATTAAGGAAGATATTTTTTGAAATTTTAGTTAGTTGGCGAAAATTAAAAAAAACAAACAAAAAAAAACAATAAATAGACCAATATAATTTAATTAAAATTTTCAACTTCAATCTTGCGTCTGGCAAATCTCGAATTGGCAACTCTCGAATTGTTTTATAAAGTACTTGAATCTCTCATTCTTGTGAAACTTTTATATGCACGTATAATATAATATATATAATTAATATATATATATATATATATATATACCAATATATATATATTATATATATTATATATAATATATATATATAAAATATATATAATATATATATATATATATATTTACCTGGTATATAATAATATATATATATAATTATATATATATATATATAATATATATATATATATTATATATTATATAATAAATATATATATAATATATATAATAATAATAGTAATATATATATTTACCCGGTATATATCTCTCTCTTT
>JABUQX010078431.1:5000-15393 GCA_015478945.1 Trachelipus rathkii
ATAATAATAATAATAATAATAATAATAATAATAATAACTAATAATAATAATAATAATAATAATAATAATAATAATGATAATAACTACAAGAACTAGGGATAAAGTTAATAAAAAAAAAATTTTGGTAACAAAAATGCCATAATGAGGTGGTAAAATTCTCCACCATCTCTTTAAAAAAAAAAGTCAGTGAATTGAATAGGAAGTTTGTGTGGATGTTCATGTAGCTGTCACATAATTATAATTATAATTATAATTATAATTATAATTATAATTATAATTATAATTATAATTATAATTATAATTATAATTATAATTATAATTGTAATTGTAATTGTAACCGCTTAAATTTATAATATCTATTAATTATTAATTATAATTGATAATTGTAATTGTAATTGTAATTGTAATAGTAATTGTAATTGTAATTGTAATTATAATTATAATTATAATTATAATTATAATTATAATTATAATTATAATTATAATTATAATTATACCTGCTTTAACTTCTAAAATATTTTTGAATTACTTGGGCAATGTTATTTATAAGGACTATTATTATTATTATTATTATTATTATTATTATTATTATTATTATATTATTATTATTATTATTATTATTATTATTTATTATTATTATTATTATTATTATTATATTATTATTAAGTTATTATTATTATATTATTATTATTATTATTATTATTTTATTATTATATATTATTTATATTATATATTATTATTATTATTAATTACTATATATAATTTATATTATATTATATTATATATTATTATTATTATTATTATTAATTTTATATTATTATTATTATTATTATTATTATTATTATTATATTATTATTAATTATTATTGATTATATTATTATTATTAATTATTATTATTATTATTATTATTATTATTATTATTATTATTATTATTATTATTATTATATTATTATTATTATTATTATTATTATTATTATTATTATTATTATTATTATTATTATTATTATTATTATTATTATTATTATTATTATTATTATTATTATTATTATTAGCATTTTAGCAGAAATGAATTATTGATACTAATAAATTATTCCTTTTATTACTGCCATATTTAATATATGTATTTCAAGAAACTTTTGTGATATGAGGTCTCCAAGACAATTTGTTGTTTATGTTCAGACCAAGAATGTTTATGTTGTTTAAAGGTGAGGAAACGCTATAGCCGTCGAAGAAGATAGGAAAGCTGGGAGACATTTTTGGGAGGGAGATATGAAGAAGTTGAGTTTTTAAAAGAGTTAATTATAATCCCATCCTGAACAGCAAGAATAGATTCGGAGAACGGTAGACGAGAGGCAATTCTAGATGCAGAAGAAGAAGCAGATTTGAAATGAGTAGAAGAATGGAGAGTTGAGTCATCAGAGTGAGAATAAACAAAGTAAGACTTGCAACTGAGGAGATCGCTGATGAAAGTTAGAATAAAGCTGGAGATAGAACAGGGTCTTGCGGAATACCACAATTAACAGGATAAGAGGAAGAGGTCACTCCATTAATGAGTTCATGCTGGAATGGAGCGATCAGAGAGAAAACTTGACAAGAATAAGCAAAGTGAAGCAGGAAACCAAAAGGAAAGGAGCTTGGATAGCAGTAACGTATGTCATGCTCAGCCAAAAGCTTTCGATATGTCAAGCGCCATTACACAAGACTCCCCCATAGTCCCCTAATTCAGAAGACCATAGGTCAGTGAGATAGGAAAGTATGTGACCATCTGACCTCTAGCGTCGAAAGCCATACAAATGATCGGAAAGAAGGGAACAAGACTTCAGAAGATCCAGGAAATGGGAGTTAAGGAGAGCATCAAAGATTTTAGATATAATACATGTGAGAGCTATTGAACGATAATTAATTAGAAGGATCAGAATGGTTACCCTTTTTCGGGGTCGATTGAACATATATACGCTTAAAGTATTGAGGAAAAGTATTAGTATTAAGACATTGAGAGTAGAGTTGAACATGGACAGGTGCAAGCTTAGAAGCAAGCTCCATCTGAACACGGGGAGAAATGCCATCCAGACCACTAGCATTCATGCCGTTCATTGATCTCAGGATCTCATGCACCTGATCATGTGTAATCACAGGTAGAAACATGGGGCACTTAGAGGAGAAGGAGTAAAAGGACGGATGCCAGAATCTCCAATTTGAAATTAGATGAAAAAAAGAGCCTGAAGAAATTAGCCTTCTCAGGAGAGTTAGCTACAGATCCATCAGGTCAAATAAGAGGAGAAAATGAAGATTTACAAAAGTTATTAGAGATGTTTTTGACAAGAGGTAAGAAATTATTGTGAGTAAGAGAACCATAGAGGTTGGCGCACTTTATTTTAGTAAAATCACGCTTATCCTGTTGAATAATATCCCTGCAACTATTCCGAGCAGAATGATAGTTAATAAGAATGATAGGAGAACGAGAGTTTTTCCATACCCGATACGCAATGTCTCTTTCCTCAATGGCGCGAGAACAGATTCCATATAACTACAGATTTTAGGGAGAAAAAGATTTAGCAGAAGATGGAATGAACCTGCCCAGTTCTTCGGTGATTATGGCCCATATATTTTCAACAGCGACCAAAGCGTTCTCAGAGTCAAAACAGGATTCACTCCAAGAATAGGTAGCAAAGAAGACGCAAAACCTTCTAATTAGTCCGACTAAATTATCAGAAAGTATGTTTAGGACATGGTGAATCTGCTGGAGAGAAAGTTTTATAACTAAGAACTGCGGGATTTTGTTCAAAGTTACGGATAGGAGAGTGTATGGTGTATTTATATCGAGAAGGAGTAGTAGTGAAACATGTCAAGTGTGTTCACTTCCACACAGTTTAGTCATTCGAACGAAAGCTCACATACACACACACACAAAGACAAATTCTCCTACACTCAAACAAAAAAATTATATATATATATATATATATATATATATATATATATATATATATATATATATATATATATATATATAATATTATATATATAATATATATATTATATAATATATATAAATAATATATATTAATTTATACTATATAATTATATATAATATATAATATACTATATATATTATATTATATATATATATATATATTATAATATATAAATATTATATATATATATATATTATATATAATATATATATATATATTATATATATATATAATATATATATATATATATATATTATAATATATATTATCATATGATATATATATTATATACATATATTATATATTAATATATTTATACTTATATATATATATAAATACTAATATATACCTACATATAATAATATACTATAGCTATTATTACTCTAATATTATATATATATATACTATATATATATATATATATATACAAAATATTTTATCAGTGTTTTTTTAACCATTAATAACGACGTTCATCAGGGTGTTAAGCGATAAATAATCCTGCCAAAATAATAATAATATAATAATAATAATAATAATAATAATAATAATAATAATTAATAATAATAATAATAATAATTATATAATATAATAATAATAATAATAATAATAATAATAATAATAATAATAATAATAATAATAATAATAATAATTAATAGAGGTGAAGAGTATTTCGTCGGTCTCGGGAGACTCGGATCACCGTTTGGTTGTGGGAAAGGTGATAATAGATGGTGTTAAACCATTTAAATGTAAGGTTAGGAAGAGATTCATGGTGGAAAAGTTGCGAGAGCCGGAATGGGTAGAGATAAATTAAGAGGGAAATGGAGGGTTAAAAAGAGGAAAGTGGTAATGGTCTGAGGTAGGACAATTGTTTGATAGTAGCATTGAGACGCCCTGTGGGAGTGTCTGAGGAATTGTGAAAGTGAAGACAAGTCATCGAAGATAAAAGAAACAAACGCCATGGTGGACTGAACAAGTTTAGACTGCGGTAAAGAGATAAATAGAATGTTTTTGAAGGTGGATAAAGACGAGAGGAGTGGAGGAGAGGGGGGAGTATGTGGAAGCGAGAAGAGAAGCTGAACAGATAAAAAGGAGAGAAAAGGAGAGCACATGAGAATGGATTGGAGGAGAACAAGAGGAAGACTTTCAGGGGACGAGAAAGTTAATCTACAGCATTGCAAAAAGCTATAGAAAGAGGCCCCGCCATTCTATGCAATAAAAAATGAAGATGGAACATTATTATATTAGCGAAAGGTGGAAGGAATATTTCGAACAGCTGCTGAATATCCCGAATAACATAATAGAAGAAGAGGAATAATGGGAAGAACGACATGTGTCGTTTGAAGAGCGGGGGGAGTGGCAGATTGTACCTGGGGAGGTGGAACAAGCGACGAGAAAGATGAAAAACGGTAAGGCAGCAGGCGAAGATATGCCCTGTCTGTGGAGATATTGCGAGGAGCTGGTGAAGTGGAGTGTTCCTTTGGATGATTTGACGGAGTAATGAATAGGCTGGAACGAAAGAAAAAACACCGGAGGATTGCCAATAAAATCGGGATGCTGTCCTAAATGCAAGAAGGTGATAAACTATTATGTAAAAATTACAAGGACATTGTCTTGATGCACATTATGCAAAGGTGTACGAGAGAATATTGGAGAGAAGATTGAGGGACACAGTCGAAAATAAACTAGATGGCAGCATGGTTTTCGACTGGGAAGATCGACAATTGATTTGATTTTTGCACTGAAGATGATGTGTGAAAAGACATGAATTTAACCGGAAAGCATATTTGGCCTTTATCGATTTAGAAAAGGCGTTCGACCGTGTGCCGAGGGAGATCTTGTGGGGGATCTTGGGGAAAAGGGAGTATGGGGTGCCTACTAAACTGATAAGAGCTATAAAAGCACTTATGTGGACAGGCTGTTGCAAGATGAAAACACAGATGGATGATAGTAGCTGGTTTGGAAAAAAACAACAGGATGTTAAAACAATAAGTGTTACATATTCTCCAATATTTCCTCATGACTTATTAGACATATTGTTGGCAAGGTTGGTGAGAGAAAGGCTAGGTGGGAGATTTTGGATCCGGATCACGTAGCGTTTGGCATCTCGAGTCAAGAGAGGCGTTATTTATAGTGGGCATGGGACAAGGTCTATATGAGAAGGCAATGAAAATTCAATATGGGGGAATGACGGAGTATGATGTGTAGTAGGGCAGCAGGAGGAGTGAATAATAGAATTGGACGAGGGATAGCACTGAAACAGCAGACGAAAACGTTTTGAATATTTAGGGGGTATAGTGGAGTAAGAGATGATATGTTCAAGGAGTTGGAACCATAAGAATTGGGAAAAGTTTAATGGAACATTTGCTTCGTTGAACCACTTTGAGCTCAAGCGTAATAATTAACCGAGAAAAGTTCAACAAACAATCATTATGACCAACATAGAAAGCCCATATTAGCAACATGAACATGAGGCTTAGACACTAAAATAAAAAAGCTTAAAGTTAAAGTACAGCATGCGAAATGACAAGTATGTAAGATTAATATTGGGAGGTGACAAGGTTGGATAGGGGGAGGAATAGATGACGTGCACGGGCGGTGATGGGGTGAAAAGAAGTATTATTGGAAACTAAATGGTGAGATGGCAGTGAAGATGTTCGAACATTGTAAGGAGGAAGGAAGAAAATAGGTTGTGCGAAAAAGGTATTATGAGTGCAGCCGGGAGGGAAGAGAGAGTGGCGGAGGCCGATGATGAGTGGGAGGGATGGGTGCTGAGATAGCGGTGGAGAGGAGGGGGATGACCATGGAGGAGGTGGAGGAGGAAAGAGTTTACGATGATTGACGGCGATGGAGGAGCTTCGTGCAAGACAGCTGACAGGTGCATACGCCTACAGGAGGATGGTGAGAAAGGTGAGAAAATAATAATAATAATAATAATAATAATAATAATAATAATAATAATAATAATAATTAATAATAATAATAATAATTAATAATAATAATTAATAATTACTTCATTATTTAATAAATAATAATAATAATATACATAATAATAATAATAAAATAAAATAAAAAATACTACTACCACTTCCACATACCACTATCCTTGTAATATAATAAATATATAATAATAATAATAATAAATAATAATAATAATAATAATAATAATAATAATAATAATAATAATAATAATAATAATAATAATAATAATAATAATAATAATAATAATAATAATAATAATAATAAATAATAATAATAATAATAATAATAATAATAATAAAAATAATTAATAGATTTAAAGTAATAAAAATAATAATAATAATAATAATAATTAATAATAATCATAATAATAAAAATATTAAAAACAATAATAATTTCAATACATAATAATAAAAATAATAATAATACATAATAATAATAATAATAATAAAATAATAATAATAATAATAAATTAATAATAATAATAATAATAATAATAATAATAATAATAATAATAATAATAATAATCATGACCACCATTAACACTTTAAGCGTAATTGCAGATATCATTTCAGATTACCATGCAATTTCAATTTCAATCATAATTACAACAATTATACTAATAATAATAATAATAATAATAATAATAATAATAATAATAATAATAATAATAATAAATAATAATAATAATAAGAACAATAATAAAATAAATAATAAAAATAATAATAATAATAATAATAAACTAATAAATAAATAATAATAATAGTAATAATAATATAATCAATAAAATACATAATAATAATAATAATAATCAATAATTAATAATAATAATAATAATACTAATAATAAGTAATAATAATAATAATAACTAATTCTTCAATCTTCCCTCCTAAATTAATAATATTAATAATCAATAATAATAATAATAATAATAATAAAAATAATAATAAAAAAAATAAAAAAAAATAAAATAAAACAATAATAATAATAATAATAATAATACGAAAGAAAAGAGAATTAATAAAAAATAATAGGATTTTTTATAAAAATATATATAATGAAATGAATAATGATAATAAATAATAAAAATGAACGCGATATCAATATTAATAATATAATAAATAAATAATAATATAATTAATAAATATTAAAAAAAAATAAAATAATTTAATAATAATAATAATAATAATAATAATAATAATAATAATAATAATAATAATAATAATAATAATAATAATAATAATAATAATAATAATAATAATAATAATAATAATAAAAATAATTATTAATAATAATATAATAATAATAATAATCAATCATAGTAATAATAAATAATATAATAATAATAATAATAAATAACATAATAATAATAATAATAATAATAATAATAATAATAATAATAATAATAATAATCTTGGAAGAATTTTGTTACATTTACAGAATCTCTCAAATTTATCCAATTTCATCTAATGTAAAAAAAAATGAAATTATTATATTTTATTGGAAATAAATTTATTTGCTTTGTAATATTTTTTATTTAATTTACCGATATTAAACAAAGATATTAAAGAAACTATAAAAAAGAACAAAAAGAACAAACATCTTTGAGAAGCGCATATGCTGTTTTTTTTTGTTTTTTTTTCGTTTTTTTTTTGGGGGGGGGATGGGTTTTGTTTTTTAAATATTTAGTATTCGTTCAACATTGAATATTTTTTAATTTCGTATTCTGCTTCTCTTCACAGAATATATATATATTCATATATAACATAATATATAATATATATATATATATATTATAATATTATATACTATATATATTATATATATATATATATATATATATATATATATATATATATATATATATATATATATATATATATATATATATATATATAATATATAATATAACTATATATACACATATAATATATATATTATTACTATATACTATAATATAATATACTTATATATATATATATCCTATATATATATAATATATATACTATATATATATATATATATATATATATATATATATAAATGTTGTTTTTTTAATATTTTGTACTCGCCTGTCACTACATATTATTTAACCTAATATTTTGTTTCTATTCATCACTGAATATCTCAAATTAATATTCAATATTCACTCATTACTGTACATCGTAATTGAATATTATATATTCACCTACCTATGAATATCTTAACTTAAAATTCAAAATTTATTTTTCACTTACTTATTCACTTTAAAAGTAAACTTGTCAAACGGGTCCAAATATTTGCCCAATTGACATTTTAAAACTTGCCAATGATGATTGGAAAAGTCTTTTGCTGTCTTGGCAAATCTTTATAAAAAAATTTCCAAGAGTTGGACCAAGTAAAATTTGTTCATTATTTTTCTTGACAAAGCAGAATATATTAATTGACAAGTAGATCATTTTAAAGACAAACAGAACTTGTCAAATGACAAACTGAATAACATATTTTTTTGACATATCCTTTTTAATTGACAAGCAGAACATGTAAAAATCATACAGAACATGTTAAATTACAAACTGATTGACATATTTTTTAATTGACAAGCAGAACATGTAAAAGAGAAACAGAACATGTCAAATTACAAACTGATTGACATATTTTTTAATTGACAAGCAGGACATATGAAAAACAAACAGAACATGTCAAATTATAAATTGATTGACATATGTTTTCCAGAGGGTTGTCCAAAGAAGCCACGAGTGGACATATTTTTTGAAGAACAATTTGTCCAAAAAAAATATTTTTTGGACCATTCTCAATTGAATCATTCATTATTCAATTTTCACTCAGCACGAAAAATCTCAAATTGATATTCAGTAATTATTAACCAATGAATATTTTAAATTAATATTCTCTCTTCTCACCACTCTATATCTCAAAAAATTTTCAGTATTCAAATTAAGATCTCAAATCAATATTCTATATTCTCTCTCTAATGAATATATCACCTTAACATTCAGATTTTATTCACACTTCAACATAATAATAACAATGGTAACAAAAATAATAATAATAATAATAAAAATAATAATAATAATAAATAAATAATAATAATAATAATAATAATATAATAATAATATATAATAAGAATATAATAATAATAATAATAATTAATAATAATAATAATAATAATAATAATAATAATAATCAATTATATAATTATATAATTAAATAATAATAATAATAATAATAATAATAATAATAATAATAATAATAATAATAATAATAATAATAATAATAATAATAATAATAATAATAATAATAATAATAATAATAATAATAATAATAATAATAATTTCAATTTCAATTTCAAAACTTTATTCAGAGAAGAAAAATTACATTATTTACATAGTCCAATATTTTACAACTTCATTTATAGCAAAATTAATTATAATAACATTAAATAATCTTCCCCTAGTATCTGGAAATGGCGTCTACTAATGCAAACACAAGTGTCGTGTAGTTTGAGACTCAAATATAATTAATAACAATCAGTATAAAAATGATAATAATAAACAATAACTATTATAATAATAATAATAATAATAATAATAATAATAATAATAATAATAATAATAATTAATAATAATAATAATATAATAATAATAATAACTAATAATAATAATAATAATATAATAATAATAATAATAATAATAATAATAAATAATAACGATAAACAATAATCCAAATGGTACATTATAACAATGAACAAGTATTTTGAGAAGCCGACATATCTTTTTTGAGTACATCCAGAATAAAATAATAATAAAATAAAAAATATCAAATAATAATAATAAAAATAATAATGATTAACAATAATATAATAATAATAATAATAATAATAATAATATCAATAATAATAATACATAATATCATTAATAATTAATAATAATAAAACAATACATAATAATAATAATAATAATAATAATAATAACATAATAATATAATAATAAATATAATAATAATAAAATAATAATAATAATAATAATAATAATAATAATAATAAATAATAATTTGTTGTAATTATATTAGTACTAATTTATATAGCTTTTTTGAGTTTACTTGTAAATGGCAATATAGTAAGTAATAGTACTTATTTATATAGCTTTTTTTTGAGTTTACTTACTTGTAAATGATATAAGAGAATTTTTCATTTTTTATTTTAAGGTACAATCGTTATAGATCTTTTAGCACATTTATAACTATACTGCCTTGTCTAGCTTTTTCTAACTACGTAACCGAAAGGAGGACTTTATCCCGTTAAAGAGACACCAACAACACTATTTCTTAGATTTATATCTCTTGCAATCATGATCTATTATGAAAGTCTAGATATGAACGAAAAGACACATCCGACATATATAACTATATCTACGCCTCAATCGTGCTAGTCTCTTATCTCTCTT
>JABUQX010078432.1:10000-67500 GCA_015478945.1 Trachelipus rathkii
ATGCTGAATGATTCGGCCTCCTCCCCACCTAAATCAGTATGAGAGGACCCAACCATTCAGTGTTGTGTACATTGAAATCCCCTAAATAGAGGACCTCAGTATTTGGATGAGAAGATATAACAGTCTCGTGAGAGGTAGTAAGATATTCAAAGAAGGAGTAAAAATCTGTTCTGTTAGGAGAACAGTAGCAGAAGCACAAGATTATTGTAGTAGAAGGAAGAAAGATTTTGAGCCACAGAGCTAATCCATTTTCACGAGACCTGTTGCAATAGTATTACACATATGAGCCACTCCAACTCTCTGTGACTCCTGGAAACCAGAAAATGTTACACCCTGACACACAACGAGCCATGCGAATTCCAGCCATCCGGAGTCCTCAGACCAGAGCGTGCTGTCAGGGTTAGAGTTAGATAGGCGTCATTCAATAATAAATGATGGGGCGTGACCAGTGTTATATATATATATATATATATATATATATATATATATATATATATATATATATAAATATATATATAATGGTGCCGTATATATATATATATATATATATATATAAATATATATATATATAAATATATATATATATATATATATATATATATATATATATATATATATATAATATATATATATTTATATATATATATATATATATATATATATATATATATATATATATATATATATATATATATATATAAACGAACCAAAAAATATTTACTCTGAAAAGGCTCAAAACATACTTTTTCAATTCTACAGGAGAAGAAAGCCTAACAGAACTAGCTTTAATGAGTATTCATCGTAGCTGCACAATATAAACGAAGGAAGTTATCAATCATTTTGTTGTTGAGAGATAAAATTAAGAAATTTTTATATGAAGAAAATGATATTTTTTTATTTTTATTTTCAAATTACTATTAATGTTACATTACTGTCAATGTTTAATATTTGCTGACTGAGCCCACTTTCACTCCTCCTAAATGTGACATAAAATTCTACTTTCATTCACTTTTGATAGTAAAGAAACACCAGCTTTTTCTGATCAGCTGGAAAGTGTTTTTCACGTAGTCACTTCAGAATTTCATTTTTCACACCTATGTTTTTGACATTGTTCCTTTCAACTTTTACAATTTATTTCGAAATGACTAAACTTGAAATATACATAGATTGGTCCATTACCTACAAAATGCAACGAAATAGTTTTTTGATTTTTTAAATTTGTGCTCAGCAATATCAAAATTCAAAACCCACTTCATTTAATTTTTAAAATGTAATGGACCCATCTACGCATATTTCAAGTTTGAAGTCTTTTCGAAAAAATTGTAGAAGTTTAAGCCAAAATGTCAAAACATAGGTTTGGAGAAATGAAAATCTGAAAGAATGACTACAGACACAGAAAAACACTCGAAAACGACGTTTTAGAGTTCAGAAAAAGCTACAGTTTGCTTCTTTTCCCATCAAAATTGGCGCAAAAATTAATAATTTTATGTCCATCTTTGGGGTGAAAATTGGGCTCAGCCCGAAAAAAATATTTGATTATAGATATATATATATATATATATATATATATATATAGATATATATATTTATATATATATATATATATATATATATATATATATATATATATATATATATATATATATATATATATATATATATATATATATATATATATATATATATATATATATCAAATCATCATCATCACCCACCTCTCTCCTCCAAGACTGGGGTAAGGTGCGTAGCATGCATTGGAAACAGAAAAAGAAGAATATGATGAAAGTCGAAAAGAAAGCCCAGTCTTTCCGCCCCTTTATACCTTTTTAGTGAGAGCCTGTCGCAGTCAGAAAATCCATCCTAGAGCTTCATGGGACCGCGACGGATCCTCACTGCACCCCGCCAATGTAGGGGGTTCATCCCTTAGCCCAGGTGGGCTACAACCATACCCTCACAAAACCCTCCATTCACTTCTATTTTGCACCTTTCTTCTCGCTGCTAAACTCACATTTCTCTCCTCCAGGCATTCCTTACTGACTCAATCCACTTTTCCTTCGGTCTCCAGCCGGTCGATTCCGGCACACTCACCACTATACAACTGCTTAACCAACCGACGACGACTATCATCCATCCTTTTTCACATGACCAAACCATCGCAAACGTACTTTCATTGATTCTCTCATTTATTCCTTTCTTCATAATTTTCGATGTTAATTGATTATATGAAGATGGATATTGGTACGGCCAGTTTACGAAGATGCTTCCGCAGAACCCTAGGCGACAGCCTTGGTTACTTGCTAACCAATTCAGACTGCATCGGGCTTATGCGTTAGAAGTTGTCGATCTTCTAGAGAGCTTTCTGGGAAAGGAGTTCGAGCAAAATGGAAGAAGACGTTAGCCTGGCCGGCAGCAGCAGCAACTCAGTCAGCACGGAAACCATTGCCTGAAATATTTTCAGAGTGCCTGAGACCGCGTTTGACGACAGAGAGAGACGTTGGTCTGTCGACAGGTTAAAAACCCTATCCGGGGAGACGGTAGATATATATATTATTGTTATATTATTATTATTATTATTATTATTATGTTATTATATATATAGATATATATATATATATATATATATATATATATATATATATATATTATTATTATTATATATATTATTATATATATATTATTATTGTTATTATTATATATATATACATATATATTATATATATATATATATATATTATTATTATTATTATTATTATTATATATATATATGTGTATAAACTATATTGTTAATATTATTACAGTATAATTTACTATTCTTTCATATTAAAGAGTAGTAATACATTTATTATTATTATTATTATTATTATTATTATTATTATTATTATTATTATTATTATTATTATTATTATTATTATTATTATTATTATTATTATTATTATTATTTATTTTTATTTTTATATTTATTTTAACCATCTCCCAGATAGGGTTTTTGCCCTGTCAGTTAGACCAGCATCTTCCTCTTTCTGGCATCGAAACACTTGATCTCAGAGCACTCTAGAAAAATATTTCTCGGCGCAATGGTTTCCGATGCTAGTCCTTGAGTTATATACTCTAAGGTAGGGTTTCATTCACCCTTTCAGTGGACCTAGCATCTTCTTCCATTTCCCCTCGAAACTCCTTCCCAGAGCTCTCTAGAAGATCGTGCTTCTAAGCGCATAAGCCTCCGATGCTGGTCCTGGAGTAGTTCAAGCAAGTAAGTAAAGGGCCGGGTTGCTAGCCCTGTCGCCCTAGAATTCTGCGAAGAAAATCTTCATAAGAACTGGCCGTGCCGAATATCCATCTTCATATAATCAATTTACATCGAAAATAAAGCAACTGTTTTCCAAAAGAACTAATTTGTTACATTTTGATGCATCACACCATTAAAGTTATAATTTTGTAGTTATTAATTTCGTAATTATTTCAACCAAAAAAATTTGTTTTCTATTAAATGCAAGATGTTATTTTTCCATTTTCATTGCTTCAAGCATACTTGATCCATTCCCAATTCATTCCTCTTTAAGATGGCAAGATGTTTTTTCCTTATCAGATGGTGAACACTTCTTCTGAATTTTTAATCTCCTCCTATTTCCTCGGCCTTTTTCTTCTGTTTTCTTCTCATTCCTTCCAATTTTAATGCGACTTTCCCAGGCAACGTCCAGATCATATATATATATATATATATATATATATATATATATATATATATATATATATATATATATATATATATATATATATATATATATATATATATATATATATATATATATATATATATATATATATATATATATATATATATATATATATCTAGTTTCGATATATAAAAGGTTCTAATAAGGAATTCCTTAAGCTATCTGAAACCCCACAAGAATAGCATCTCCGACGGTGAACCACTTCTAGAATGCATTTAAATAGCATAACCGAGGAGTTTGATCACATGACAAAAAAAAGATTCACAGAAGTGGAAGCCGCCTTATCAGCAACCCCTGGCAAAAGCACTGATAGTGACGATGTTGGCTTTTCAGCAAATAAACTTACTGAAGATGAAGAGGATTTGGATATGTTAGACTTTGATAAGTTCTGATGGCCGAAATTGCATTGACATCTCATTCACCTTCAAAGGAATCACACAAAGGAACCTCATCGAAAAAACTGAAGAGACAGTCATCAAGGAGCAAAGATAATTCAAATTTGCAATCTGTGAAAGAGGAGATGAGGCTCTACGAAAACATCGAGATGCTGCCTTCAGAAGAGAATCCTTTCATGTGGTGGCATGAAAATGGGCCAAGGTTTCCATTATTATCAGTGCTTGCAAGCAAATATTTATCAGCCTCTCCCTCATCAGTCGAGAGCGAGCGTATTTTTAGTGTAGGTGGGAATGTAAACACCCCAAAAAGGAACAGGCTCTCGCCAGATACTAGTAAAAGCTTAATGTTTTTGCATCACAATTTGAGAATTTTTGAATTTGAGTATTGAATGATATTTATCTTTATCTTAAAGGAGTAAGTATATTATTATGTCATGTTTGAATAATAGCGTTTTTTTTTTTATTTTGTCTTTTCAGCTGATTAATTGAGGTCTCTTCATTATTTTTATTCTTTATATTGTAGTTAGTTAAAGAATCTTCTTGTAAATTGTAATCATGTTAAAACATAAAAGCTAGTAGCTAAACTTTGCTAATACTTACTGGAAAATGGAAATGGAATATTTTTTGAATAAACGCAAACATAAAAAGTTATTAATATTATATTTGCATTTATTATTCTTTAAAGATACTATTTTAATTTATAAAATAAATATACTTGGGCACAGCCAAATATGAAATAAATGACTGAGTATTGGTTGTACAGGGAATGCAATCCTGAGTTGCCTAGCATCACACAAATGTTCTATCTTCCTACTGTGTATTTTTTATATTAATTAAAGTATTGGTATCGGTATCGATATTGGTATCGGCATCTAAAAAATAGAGTATCGTGTCGGTCGGTATCTCTTCTTTTTTTATGTATATAAATCCATAATATATATATATATATATATATATATATATATATATATATATATATATATATATATATATATATATATATATATATATATATATATATATATATATATATATATATATATATAATATAAATATATATTGAAAGTATATATATATATATATATATATATCATATTTTATATATATTATATATATATATATATATATATATATATATATCGGTACATCCTAATATATATATATATATATATATATATATAATTATTTAGAAAAATATATAATACATAAAATAAATCTTTGCATTTACTTTGTATGTAAAAGACTTTATATGTAAAATATTAATACCTTTAATTCTTTACTTTTAAATGCCTTTAAAATAAAATATTATATTTACATATATTATTATAAGATCAAAACTAAACGTCTTAGTTATTGCATCCCTCGTTCCTCGAAAGCACAATGTTTGGAAGACTAAGCATATGCAATGACCTTAGGACCAAAACAAAACATGAAAACCTAACTGAAATATTAAAGCAAAATATTCTCGAAAAATTACAGTACATCTAAAATTATTATTAAAACAATTTAAACAATATTTCCTATTGAAGATAGAAGATATTATTTAAATAAATATTTATATTAAATATATTAAAATAAGAGAAAAATATTTAATAAATAAATTTTGTTAAATAACAATTTACTTCACAGAAAAATGTACCAACTAATTTATCATAACATATTACCTTGTGACGTCATCGATGGAAAAACTGGAACAAGCAGAGTTCTCTTTCAATATAAAACATATAATAAATAAATAAATTTTACCATTAACACAAAAAAACATTAACTTAATGAATTTATCTGCATGTGTTAATAACACCTTTTAGATATTACACGAAAATAACTAGAAATAAAACCTTTTAAACTTTCCACAATATTATAAACGGGTAAGCTTCTTTAACATCACAGAAACACTAATAAAATTACAAAACAGAGTCAAAAAAGAAGAGAATAAAAAGAAGAAAAGGATTAAAGTTTTGGAAACAAAAAAAAAAGATATACCTTACCTAAAAAAGGGAAATGGCATAAGAAAGAAATTAGAAAACAGATCCTTGACTAATAAGACGAATTTAATGTATTTCTTGAAATTGAGCTAAATAACTATGAGATATCGAAGGAAAAAAACACGATAATTATCTTGGTACAGAAATCGAGGTTGAACCGAATTTAATATAAATTAACATCTAATTTGTTTCCACAACATTTGAAAATTGAATCAGTATTTTTTTACTTGGTATGTGATAATAATAAATAAATATTATAAAAAAAAAAAAAACCAATAACAAACTAAAAAAAAAACTTAACAAATGCTTACGAATAAAAAAAAAACAATACAATAAAAAACTCAAAAAAATCACCACTTACCACTTTTCTACTACTACTACTACATACTACTACTACTAATACCACCTAAACTAAAAACATAACTACATAGCTACTACTAACCATAATACTAACTTGCTACACCTACCAAAAACTAACAAAAACATAAAAAACCTTACCCCCAAACTTACTTACTCAGACTCCTTCTCCGCTCTTTCCTTCTTTTATGCCTCCTTCTTCTTCTCTTCTTCTTCTTCTCTTCTTCTTCTTCTTTCTTCTCTCTTCTTCTTTCTTCTTCTTACTTCTTCTCTCCTTCTCAACCTGATCTTAATGATTCTTTTGTTTCATTATTTTCTTTAAATGATCAGATTGCTTCTTTTACCCAAGAAAAACTTCTATCTTCTATCTATCTCTTTCTTCTTCTACTTCTTCGATTCTAATCTTCTTCTTCTTCTATCTGATGTTTTCCGCAATAGAAACAATATCTGTTTCAAGAGGAAGGTGATCTAATCGATCACACTGAATAACAGTAATAAATAGAAAATTTCATTCACTTCGCAAAAATAGAAAAAATTATTGTAATAATGACTAACTACTACTACTACTACTACTTACTACTATTACCACAGCCTATCTTGCTAACTATTCTTCGCTTAACTTTCTCTTTCTTCTTCTTCTTATCTTCTTCTTTCATTCATTCATATTATCTTCTTCGTTCTTCTTACTTACTTCTTCTTCTTTCTTCTTTCTCATCTTCATTCTTCTTCTTCTTCTTCTTCTTTCTTCTGCTTCTTCTGCTATCTTTTCTTCTCTTCTTACTTCTTCTATCTGTAGTAAGTGGCATTGATGTTTACCCAATAGAACATATCTGTTCTAAGAGGGTGATCTAATCGATAACAATGAATAACTTGATAATAATAATAATTATTGATGTTCACCGCATAGAACATACCTGTTCTAAGACGGTTGATCTAATCCAATCACAAAACACAAAAAAATAAACAAAAAAAATACTTAAACATTATATTGATGTTTGTTGCTTTAAAGCAGATCTGCTCTAAGTGAAGCAGACTCATATATTACATAGGAATAGGTGAATAAAAAAAGAACTATACTTATTTTCAAAAATAAACCCACACATAACAAGGTATATTTTTAAAAACGTGCACCCGGTAGACATATCACAACAAATTAAATAAACAAAAATCTCACTAAAACAGACTAGCTTTGATGTGGACCTGTAAAGTCTTTGTAGTTCACTGTTCTGTTAGTTCTGTATTCTTCTTCTTCTTTTCTTCTCTTCGTCTTCTTCTTCTTCTTCTTCTCTTCTTCGCTTCTTCTTTCTTCTTCTTTTCTTCTTCTTCTTCTTTCTTCTCTTCTTTTTAAATCGGGCAATATAATCGCTAAACTTATAAAATAGATAGATTGGTTAGTGAGAAACTGTGGAAGATCACATATCTAGTGAATTAGGTAGGAATAGAAGTAAGGGAGGTTATAAAGACAGAACCTCCTGAAAGAAAACGGAAAATAAGTAGTCAACCCCTGACATAAACAGATTACGGAACATTGATGCGAAATTAAAAGACCAATATATGGACCATAAGAAAAGGAAAACAAAGGAAGGAAAGAAACCCTAAACAGGAAGAAGCCTCTGGGAATGTAGCTAAGCGTTGGTTACCCGTGTCAAATCTCTTGGATATTTAAGTGCTACCTCACCAGACTCCCATAGTCACTTAGGCAGAAAGCCTATAAATCAATGAAGTTTATTATTGAAAAAAAAAATGCAGATATGTTTCTCGAACCTAAAAGTCTATACTTTGATGATCGAAAAAGAACTGGGGAATTAAGGGATTTCCAGCATGATCTAAGTAAATGAGAGTTTGGAAATGAATTTCAAAAAGGTACATAGAAGAGCAGGACAACAAGCCCCCCCTTGCATACAGTGCGCTATAGCCAACCTATCCAAAAAAATGAGAATAAACACAAAAAAATCTTTACTAATTAGAAAGATATACAAAACCTATATTTGATAGAAATAAGCGAAATATCATTAAGAAAAAAATATTAAATGTAGAAAAAGGAAAAGACAAAAACCCACCCCACTAGACAAAATATAACCAAGCCCCTGAAACCCAAATAACGGGCAAAGATTATCCGAAGAGAAATTTTTATGCCAGGATGTCCATATATATATATTATTTTAAACTGAAGGAAATATCAGGCTGACCAATTTCACGTGCACTCCTTACTATGAAATATACGGTATGAAATTGAGATCTGCACAATAGGTGATTGTTTAAGGATTAATAAAAAATTAAAGTTGCTTTATAGTAAAGTTACACATTTTTCATTTAAAGGTAGTTATAGTATTAAAAAAAATTTCAATCTTAAATAATTTTATTTATCCTTATTAGAATTTAATTTATTTATTCTTATTTTCTTTTTTATTACTACAGATGAAGTCCCCAGAACTCCGAGTTCCAAATCTAAGAATTCTCTTTATATTTTTGAAGATATAAAAGTTTGATATTTTATATTCAAGTTAAAGGACAAAGAAGTAAAACACCTGATACGGGATTTAGTTTTAGTTTTTATAACAAATTAAAGCAAAACTAATATATTTTTACATTTTATTTTCTTATTTCTTCTTTTAAAATTAAAAATGAACAATATAAATTCCCAGTTCGCAACATAATCCACAAAAAAAAATTCCGAATATAGTTTACTGTTTAGTTAATAGTGTGTACCTGCCCCTAAAAAAAAACTTTGGTCTTGAGTTAAGAATAGTTCAACATTTGAGTTGTGTTTTACAAGATGCATTTATGTCGAGAAAAAGGTATCGAGTCCGAGTCTGTATGACACACAAATGATATATATATAAAATAATAACAATAAATATATATACCTATATATATATATATTATTATATATATATATATATATATATATATATATATATATATATATATAATATAATATATTATATGATATATATACTATATATAGTATTCTAGGTGGATATGGGCATGTGCTTGAATGATTTAATGATAGGTTAGGTTAAATTTTATTTTTAGGTTTGGTTAGGTTAGGTTAAGTTAGGTTAGGTAGGTTAGGTTAGGTAAAGTTAGGTTCAGTTTACCCAAAAATTTAATGTATTATACCCTAAAGTTATTAAAATAACGATACATTTATTGATTTTCGCTCCTTGAGTCAACCACTTATAAATAGCCTATACTAAAAATATATAACCCCTCCATATCACCCTACCAATAAACTGACCTTAAAAACACTATATAAACCCCCCAATATATATATAAATATAATATATAATAAACGATAAATTCAACTATAAATAATGTATACAAATAATAATATTAATAAATTATATAATTATACCTACCCGGACTGTATGCATCTATATATTATATAGATATATAGATTACATATATAATAAATATACATATATATTTATGTCCAATAAATATATATATATATAAAACATACCTACCACTACCTCCAATACAAAATATGACTATATAAAACTAATACTATATACATATATACCTTCTAAATAAATACGTATAATATATAAACTATAACCAAACCCTATATATATATATATATAATAATACCCTAGCTACTATAATATCACTATATAATAATAAAAAAGAAAAAGGAAATTGGTCAAATGAACAAAAATATATATATATACCTGAAATAATTATTTAAAAGTTTTAGAATAACTGTTTTGGTGGAATATAGAGTCAGGATTGAACAAAAAAATAATTGATACATAGACTTATTAATGCTACCATAATAGTTGACTAGGTTTGATTCATGCAAGTGCCAAGGCGCTTCACTAGATTGTTGGATTTATCAGAGCGAAGAACGTCAGCTGGGTTGGTCACGGAACCAGTAACCAAAAATTTGTGTTAATACCTATAAAACCTATAATATCATTAAACCAATTAATATATATAATTATATATATAAATACAATAATATATAGCTATATATATATAATACTATATATATATAAACTATAATATAATAATATATATATATATATAATATATAATATATATATAAAATATAATATATTGTCATATATATATATATATATACCCTAACCCTATATAAATACCTATATATAATAAATATATATAATATACAATATAATAAATCACTATAAATTAATATAAATATCTCATATATATATATATAACCTAAACTCATAATATATATAAAAATCCATAACCTAATAATAATATACTATATAATATAAATAATAACATTGAACCAACAGACTCTGTTCTTAAAATTGATAGTCTTAACTTTGTTATAACATAAAGCACCAGGTCTCTTAACATCTTTATTCTCAAATTATAGTATACTGTTTCGGGAATTATGCATCCCATCTTCACGGACTCTACAAAAAATAGGACAATATGATAACCGATATAAAGGTATAAAGTAACAATGTTATAATATATAAACACATAATACATAACATATATATAACATATAACACAAATATCATCATCATCATCAACAGTACATATTAACCATATATAATATAGCATAATATTATTTAATAATTACTTATAAAAACGAAAAACCAACCTGCATAAGGTGCTTACCATACAAAGATTTCCTATTATGAATGTTTCGACTAGTTTTTTGATGTTACTATTCCCGACTTGTTATTCGTGCTGTGATAATTAGGGTTTACTATCATCATAGTAATAACTTCTTTTTGTTGGTTGGTTTGGAATATTGTTTTAAAATTTGAGATAGATAACGATAATGTTTTTTATCTGAGTGTTCCCTGATGTTTGAGTTGGGGGAATTAGTGATAGTTTGGCCTGTGCGCGGTGATATTTACAAATGCTTACTCGTTCGGACAATGAGTTGGAGCACAGTGCTACGAACCTACATAGCTCAGCAGCTATGACACATGTAAATTTAAAAACAACGAGAGAGTGTAGGATATCCGACAGTTTGTCCTTGTGGTTTAAGATACTATGGATTGTATTATTAGACGTGAAAATCAGGTTGCCTTATTTTAATTTGTAACACGGGAATCGATATTCTTTTAAATTATTTGAATAAATATCCTTTTTTTAGATTTTTGACAGAATATCACCATAATATTAGGAAAAATCTAATGAACAAAAACACATTTCTTTTACAGCTGTTAAAGGCTTGCCCTTTATTAATGCGTTCCATAAGTCTATGCTAAGCGAACATTATCTTATTGGGTTTTGTATTAGGTAGGCAGACGCCGTTATAAATTAAGAATACACAAACAAAATTTTTGTTAAGAAAGTCAAATTCTTTATGCAGAGACTGAAACGAATCGGAAGATAAATGATAGGCTGCTTATGAAATTTAGTTCTAAATACATGTTGAGTTTGAATAGTAATAACCATGGTTATGACTTGAAGTGTTTTTTAAAACCTAATCCTGTAAAGGTTGTTTTTACGGAAAATTGAAGTTTATTTAAAATAATTGAATATTTTGTAATAAATAAATCTTTTAAAAATTGCCAGTGACTGTATTTGACTATTCCTTTTTGTTTAATTTTAATGTTAGATAGCTGATCAATAGAAATTTTAAAAAAATAGGAGAGAATACTATTATTATCGCAAAAGGAGAAATGTTTATCAATTCATTGTAGCGTTTGTGAAATAGTTGGGATTTGATGCTTATACTGACAGCATTGTGGCTTAGACCAAAATTCATATATTATACTGCCCCATTTAAGGTCTAAAATATTAGCTCCGTTACTAACTCCAATTCACAAGTAGATGAATATACCAACTTGAATATCCAATGATTTTAAAGATTCACTAAATTCCTTTGATAATTTATGCATAGCTACCATATGATATAGCATTTGATGTAGAATCCCTTTATACTAATATAAGCACAGTCGAAGCTATTCATAACTTGACTACGAAAAAACACATATATTACAACACCAAACAAACAACATTATTGCAACCAATCTTTTCAAAGCAACAAGAATTTTCAAGATTTATTTAAAATTGGCAAAAAGACAATGGCAAACGTAACTCCTTTTTTTTCAAATAAAACAAATTAATGGGATTCAAACACTACATGACACTGCATTAGCTAAATACATTTAAATCATCATGAAACAATTTGGACCGCCGGCTATATATATATATATATAATATATATATATATATATAATATATATAATATATATATAATATATATATAATATACTAATATATAATAAATTAGTAATATAATATAAATAATATATAATATATATATAATAAATATATATAATAATATAATATATAAATATATATAATAATAAATAAATATATATATAAATATATAATATATATTAATGATATATATATAATAAATAATATATAATAAAATAATATAAATATATAATATATATATTATATATAAAATATATATATATAATATATATAATATAATATTATATATATAAAATTATATAATATATATCGCATAATATAACATATATTATATAATATAATAATAATATTATAAAATAACTAATATATAAATAATATATAATTATAAATAATAATATCAACCTAATATTATAGTATATTATATATATATAAATAGACCCAAATATATATATATATATATATATATAAAATTGTTTGTTGTTTAATGAATCAATATATTTTTTCGTTTTCTTTTTTTTTTAAAGTAAGTCAAGAATTTTACCTATTGATTTTTCCTTATTCTATGATATCTTTATTTTATTTATTGACTAATAAATTTTGATGTTTTAAATGAACGAAAATGGTAACCCAACTAACACCAGTAAAAACCAAAATGTCTACAATAAAAGTACAATAATAAAACAACCCACATAACTTTTTTTTGAAACCAGAATCGTCAGAACTTTTCATGTAAAAACAAAGAACTAAATGATCTGAAAGATTGAGCATACCTAAAATAAACCCAATATCACTAAATAAAATATAAACAGCCAATATAACAATAACTTATCATATAAATTTACATTAAAATAAATGTTAGAACCTGGGTTGTTTGGGTTTAAACCATTTAAACCACAGTGTGAAATTGTTATTGGTTTAAATGAAACTATAAAACCATTAGTTTAATTTGGTCTTTTCAAATGCATTTATTCATTGTATTTTTTGGTTTTTTATTTTTCAAATTAAAACAGTAATGTATAATAAATATATATATAATATATATATATATATATATATAATAATATATATATAATATATATATATATATATATATATATATATATATATATATATATATATTATATGATATACACATAAAATATATATATATTAAACTATGTATAATAATAATATCAATAAATATAATATATATATTATATATATATACTATATATATATATATATATATTATATATATATTATAATATATAAAATATAATATATACTATATATAATATATATAATATAGTAAAATAAAATATTTAATATTTCATATTTTATACATATTTATATATATATAACATAACATAAATATATTAGTTGTTTAAAATTTTATATATATTATATATATTAAACAAAAAAATAATACTAATATAAATAATAAAAAATAGATCAGACAAGGGATAAATCAGGTGTAAAGTTGACCTGCACAGAGTAACGCTACATCAATAGATGCGCATTGGAAGGAGGCATCCGCACATTATTAAAGATCCGGATCCGCATCCGCATTCCGCGCTTTGCCCTGGCGGATGTTGCGCGGATGTTTTATTGTTCGAGATTTGATAAGGAATTTTATAATTAAAAATACCTCAGGATGAATCTTTTGAAAAAGGAAAATTGAAATGTAAATGAGTTGAGGCAAAATTCAAAAACGCTTGATATGTCCATAACTTAATGGTATTAAGACATGTCCCCAAAAACATTATTTGTATACACCAGCTCTAATTTTAGATCAAAAAAGTTTGTTCAAAGAACTTCATTGCTTCAGAAATTCCAGTGAAAAATCGAGAATTATGAATCACACATATTGAGATGAAAACTGACGATACAAAATATCACACTTGCATTTAAAGCTATTGAAAACCATGGAAGAAACCTACCAAAAAAAAAAAAATGTAAGCGCCTCTAGAGCTTCTGTCTCTTATGTAATAACATTAAGAAATCCAACGCTAAGGAAGCATTCTGAACCATCTTCAAAACCATCGTTCACCCCAATGAAAAATGAAAAATCAATGAAACAGTTTTAAAAGAAAGAAAGATGTAATTAAACTAGAGGTAGAAAAAACGCTTTGTGGTCCTGTGGAAATTAATGACCTTCATCACATAATTGTGCACCAACTTACTTAGATCCCCGTTATTAAAGCAAGTTTTTTTGTAAAACCCAATATTAGAACAAATTATTAGTTACATGTTGTCCTTCAATTGAAAAACTTAAATCCAAACAGTCAAGCAAAACACCATTTATTAAAATGAAAGCAATCAAACTCAGCAGAATCAAGATACCTTCCACATGTACATCAATAACAGATTTACTGAAAGAATTTCTACAGTTCCATAGTGATGAAGAAACACACGCATTACCAAAAGATGTAGTGCAAATGATTGAAAAACTAATCACCAAGGAAAAAACGATAGATTCAAAGATGATCCAATCAGGTTGCTAAACTCGAAGAAAAGCTTAATCAAAATGTTTACATTCTACCTAAACCAGACTTGAAGTAAGAGCAAAATAACTTGCCCAACCTTGAACCAAAAAAACATAATCAACTCCGAACAGTCTATTAATTAGCCATCCATTAAAAGGAAAAAAATGAAATAATACAGAACCAACATCTTCTACAAGTAATCTAATAAACAGATTCACTGGAAAGAATTTCTACAGTCCAGTATGTGATGACAGAAACACACCGCACTTATACAAATTATATTTATTATTATTATTATTATTCATTAACGTTTTTATTTAGAAGCATATCTGCTTCAATTGTATATAACAAAAATCACCTGAAGTTAATACATCATGCAAAAAATAAGCAAACAAAAACACTAAAATGATAGGCACATGACACCTAAAAAGATAATAGAAGCAAATTTAATTATTTCAGCCAAGATTGTTTATCAAAACAGGATATCCTTTTTTTCTACGCAAAATGGGAAAAAAAATATAATTTCCATAAACACAGTATATATATGTATTTATACACACACAAAAAAAAAATCATAAAAGAAACAATAATGAGTGTAGTCAGAAACATATTAAGATATTTATCCGTTTATTGTATGTTATTATTAGTGAATCAAACGTGAATACAGAAAAACTAAACCTATAAGTAGTTGTAGGCCCTAATGAAGAAGTTCAATGGAGAGTGATACGTTAAAATGATAAGGTAATTAATCTGCCATCTTATCAGATAAAAAATTTACCCAACTTATTCAAATGCATTAATACAATAAATGGTTATAAAAAGGGATAATTTTGAAACTATAAAACAGATTACATTTAATATATATATATATATATATATATATATATATATATATATATATATATATATATATATATATATATATATATATAATTATAACTAATTATTATATATTATATCTATTACTTCTTCATTCTTCTATCTCATATACTTTCAGTATCTTCTTCTCATCTTATTACTTATTATATATTTTACTTATATTTTCTTCTTTACTTTCACTTCATTTTTTATCTTCTATCTTCTTCTTCTTCTTTATTTTCCTCCTCACCCCGAAGGGATTCGTTAATATTATTATTTCACACAGTATAATTTAAAGATATGTAGATAATTGGTCAAAATAAAATTAAAAAAAATCTCTAAACTAAATTTTTTTTTACAACTCTTTTATTTTACAGTTGTATGGGATATTATCGATGTAAATTTATAAATAAAAGACATTTTGAAATTATTTTAAATTAATTAGATTTTTTTATATATATATATAAGACTAAAGGTAAAAAAACTTTCCGACCATTTTATTTCAAATAAGAAAGTGTGTATTGCGCTCTCTGAGATAGTAAGCTATATCATTGAATGTTGAGTACTTATATGTACAAAATGATAAAGTGATAAATAAATTGATAGCATATTGAATGAATCATGTACCGTTGATTTCATTATTAACCTTAACTGCAATCGAATTCATTTTTAAAATGTCGATATAAATTATAAAAATTAAGAATAGATAAAAATTAAATTCAAAAGATATACATTAAGTTATGGTAATTTTGCTTTAAATTTATAATTTGTCAAAATTAGATGGCATAAATATTAAAAGAAAGACATAATAAATAGATAAATGTAAATTTTATAATAATTTGGATAATACATACATGTTCACACAAGCATAAGGATTCTTCTATGTGTATTGTGTTGTGTATTGATATGTAGGTCAGTGTGGGAGAGAGAGTAAGAGAGAGAGGAGTATAATAATAGATGAGAAGAGGAGATGAATAGTAGTAAGTAGTAGCTTATATTATTGCTTAGGTTAGTTAGTATGTGGTTATTAGGTAAGTATAAGAGATAGATACTGTGAGTAGATTAGTAAAAGGCATATAAACTTAATATACATTATATTAAGAGTTTGTTTCTAAGTAAATCATCATAAAACTCACTTAATTATTAAGTAGATTATATATTAGATAGAAATATATTATTAGAATTACATGATTCAATATAGTGAAAAAAATTAAATTAGATAAAATAGTCTTCTATTATGTATTATAATTACAGTTTCATAAATTTTGGAGATGTAGAGGAAAAAATTCTGACAGAAGCAGAAAGGGCAAAAGATAGAACAGAAAAAGATGATATAAAAAAAAATAAAACACATACACAAACAATAAACAAACATACACATATCATAACAAGTATACAAAACAATACAACAGAACTAAGACGATAGAGAAGTTTTTTAATAAATATAACATATATGCAATTTAATTAGCACCAATGTGAATATTATTAAGTTGTTTTGTGAAGTTGTAAAGTAGAAACCTCTCCTTTACTTACGCATAGAGCTTTAATTCTTGACCTCTCAAAGAGTCTAGAAGAAGAATTTCCGCCATCATAATCACATTAATAACTTCAATTAGTTAAAATTACTTCCTCCTGCTTTATTGGGTCCCAACGGACGCCGATACTTATATCGGTCGTCATTGTTTACACTGACAGCGACTCCTGAAAAACAATAAGATTTTTTATTTAGGAACGAGCAAAAAAATAAATATAAATAAAAAAATAAATAAATAAATAAAAAGAGTATGAGCAAAGACGTTAAATATTTCACAGAGAAATAAATACGTGTGAGGATCGATTGTGACATTTAATTCTTTATAGCTGAACTTTCTTGAAGGCTGACACTTTCAATAATGTTTCTTAAATATTCTTTACGAGTAAGATTGACTTGTTGGGTGTATAATTTCACTCTTAATATGTGTTGTATTTTGTGAAATGCCAAATTATTTATATGTACTTTTTTTTTTTTTGGGGGGGAGGGGATTAAAAGATAAAAGTTTGAGAGAGCATACTGTAATATTTACGTTTCAAGGTTCAATTTCTAGAATAATTATTATAAGCTATATAATAACTAATAGCTATCAGACACTTCAATATCAGAGATAGATTAATAAAGATACTAAAAAATAAATATAATAATAATAAGGCAGGGTTGAGTGTGCCAAAGACTAGGGCTTTAGTCCAGTGTTTTTTTTCAAAAAACACATAAAATTAATAGTATAACAATTATTCAACATTTTACAAAATTGATAAACTTGTTGGCCTATTATAGACAAGAAACTATAAAAGGGCATTTTTATCATTTGAAATGATTACTAATTACAAGACGCTACAATAAGATGTTACAATAAAATACATGAATTGATAATTGTATAAAACTATATTGAAATAATAAATAAAAAATCATACAACCTTTATATTAAAATTATCATATTTTATAATTTAGCATATATACGTAATTCTTAATTATAGTGAATTAAAATATAATGTATGTATATATAAATGTATTCACATATCAAATTATAATTCGTATATGTTACAAAATATTTAAATCTATAAATAATTATATATAATTTAATTATATTATATTTAATATTAATATATACTTAATATATAATATTTATTGAGACTAGAGGGTCAATTATTACTAGAAAACATTAATTAAATTAAGAAAAGAAAGTAGTAAACGATAAATTATATATCTCATTGAATTAGAGTAAATACAAATTTTAAATAATTTATTATAAAACAAAATCAATACTTATTAATTTATTAAAAATAACAGAGTAAAAATCTAAAGTCATTTTTGGCAAATCTTTTAAGAACTAGAAATTAAGAATTAAAATAAACTGAATCTACTATAACTCATATGATAAACTTTATCTTGGCCTCAGACACTGGCTAACATTCTCAAGATTCTGATGAGTAAAACTGACATAAAATAAAAAACTAAAAAAATCAAAACTTAATAGAATACAAAATATTTAAAACCTACGCCTCTAAAGTGCAGATGTACCTCTACCAATAACTCGATGATTACGAGACATAGAAAAGGTTTAAGGGTGAGGTGGCTTCGCTGAGTATTAGCCAAATGTGCCAAAAGGAATATCAATTGTTAAAGAGGCGCGACTGCCTTCAATTCGTACATATAATGAGGTTGTGGGCAACTCAAGAATATAACCATCTTTTACTCACTAACATTTCAACAAGCACAGCGATGCACTAGGATGAAGACAGTGGAGTACGCGTGCTAACAATATATGTGACCTCTCGTTTGTTCCATATTTTCCACCATTGCTGCGGTTGCCGTGGTGTCTATGGAGATGTAGCTTTGTATAGTCTCGTGTAGGTGTCATTTGCACATCGTAGCGAGTGTGCGTTATGTATATATTATGGTAGGTGCGAGTTTGAGATGCGACTCAGTCCTTAGGAGATATAATCGCGTCTGATGGAGTGTTCAGATTCTCATGAAGAGATCAAAAGATCTCTGCTCTGACTGTGTTTGTAGGAGTATGTACGTTGTAGATGGAATACATCACAGTCGAGTGTCGTGTGAGTAAACTCACAATTTGATATACATGTTTTTGATATACAGAGTGATTTATGTGACATGATGTATTGTCGTGGCGAGATATGTGGAAGTGAGAGTATATTATGGTAAGTAGTTCTTAGATTTTTAGTGATCTCGGACTATATGTTGGTTTGATATTGATTTAGGTGTTACGTTATACTAGGACTATCCATATTTTGATGATCGTTATTATAGTGCTGTAGCTTTAGACATGAATCTGTTAGAGTGTATGACTATGCTAGTGTAGGTCTTGGTATAAATAATTTCGGTTTAGACAGAGACTATGATCTTGTGATCGTAGACGTGGCTACAGGCGGCGCTTTTTCTATATATTCTTTCGTGCCAGACGTGTCTGACTCTTATCATGGTGTTGTCGAATTTGAGTGGAATTAGAGCTGACTCGTTGGAGGACTCATGATCGTGGACTAGTTATGTTTGTGTTATGATTAAGTACTTACCCACTCTTTGGGCGCCGCAATCTGAAGATATGATATATAATATCGATAATTGCGTCAATACCTTAGCGTAAAAATATAATGGTGTTGTGGATGGGTTCATCATTATCAAAGTGTCACTAATCTGATAAGATTGAGCGTCCTGCTTCCTGAGTTATGAGTAGATATGAGTGATCTACTTTATAGATTCGTAGTATATGTAGGCAATATTCTTTCGGATGGCATCAGTATTTTTTGTTGCTCAATGTCGATAATGAAATATAATTTAGTATGGGATCTATAGTGTTCTATTCTTTAATAGTACTCTTCGAGTCTATTGAGATATATGGATTGAGTAGTGTGAAGTGTATAGGTGATGCTTAGAGTATTATTATTGGTATAAGATTCGATAGATTTGTGTGTTTTAGTAATATTTCTATAATAATAATTCTTCTTTTATTATAGGTATTCATAATTTATTTAATAATTCATTATCAACTGCATCGACGATGGTCCTTTGAAAAAAATAATTTGAATTGAATTATATTTAAACAATTAACAATTATAGGATTAAAAAGTAGCTCAAATAATAATAAAACAAAAATTAATGATAGAACTTCAGCACAAAAATCGCGCTTTCGTAGAGTCGGAACTCGTTTATAGATATCTGCTGTAGAGATTATGTGTTGCTGGTATAACAGTCACATTATCATGACAAATAAATATAAATGACACTAAACTATTTATACCAAATTTCAAAATATAATCAAACGATATTTTTTCATCATTTCAATTCTACTTTCTTTATCAGAGTTAGATTACTTATCGTGGTTTAATGATATAAAGATATAGATGTAACGTATACCATAATTATATATATAGCATCAGTCACTAGAGTATGCATATCCTCTTAATTTATTTTTTTTTTACGATAATGGAGTCATGCAAGTGAGTGAGATACTATTACAGCAGTAGTATAGTTATTTATGGAATTTTGAGTTGCTATTAAGCAATCCTTATTATTTATTATTTTAATCCTATAACCTCGATTTCTAAAATTACTTATTTATATAAATACATATCAATGTATATGATGATTGCAGTAATCATTAATAGTATATAACTAGTTAATAGTATATACTAATAAAATTATACAAATAAAATTTATCTAATATTTTCATTATACCTAATACTAGACATATGACATCAGTAATACACAAATGCTAACACAGACATAAGTTTTAACTTTATCAATCAATATAATATCAACAAAACTAGTATTTTAAAATCATAAAGCTCTACATATCTAAATGTAAAAACTGACATGACCTATTATTACTGATATATCACAACATACATAGCTATTCATATTCTCTATAAATCATATGTCCAAAAAAGACTTGATTAGCATAATAAAGTCCTGATTATCAACTATAAAAGTAGTCAGAATATAGAATCATACTCGAACCTAACCTAAACACTAATTTTCCTAACACATCTTAATTTAGATATTATAAGAATCACTAATAATATACTTAACATATATATATATCATGAACTACTATAACCTATATTATATATTGACTTGTGAACTAAATATAAAATATAACAACGATTTAACACTTAAGTCATATAACAACTACATTTATCATATATTACATATAATTAGTATATATGAATATAGATACGTATACTATATAGTTATAATAAATGACTAACATACATCATACTTGTAAATCTAAGTAGAATAGTTATACTGTATCTAACTACATAATATACCGACGTTACGAATAAGCTTAAATTCATAAAAGTTACTTGACTTTAAATTATACGTGAATAAAAGTACCTGAATTGAATAACATATATAAGTTCTCACTCAAAATAAGAATTATACTAAAAACTCACACTATTTCTTACTTCATAGTCTATAATAGATAAAATGTTAATTTTAACTCTCAATTATTATTTAATTTAAATCATTCTATATCATTATTTAATAATAACGAAATCACTAAAACATGAATTAAAATCTACAAATATAACTTATAAGATTAGCAAATGCTTATAAATTATCTCAAATTACTAGATGTTAATAGAGCAATTTTGTTTAACATATTCAAAGTTTACATTATATTCTTAATAATAATAAAATTATTGTTTAATAATTAATAATATAATAATATTCAAATTAGAATAATGTGGATGAACGATAGATAGATGAAGTAAAAGAGAATAAAAAAGGAGTAAAAATAGAAACGTTCTAGAAAAGAGAAGAGAAAAAAAATTAACACCACTAAAAATTAATGATTTAATTAAAAATCAAAATTCTTTATATAACAATTAAAATAATAATAGATATTTCATATATTACATAAAAATTGAACAATAAAAATGAATTAAATTAAAACATTAAATTATTAGAAGAGAGTACTTTCTTATACAACCTATAGAATTGTTCTTAGCGAGACCAACTAATCGAGAATAATATCTCCTACTATAAATTAACAAGATTTACAAGTATTAGAAGTAAAGATATAGATCAAAATAATAATTATTCGGCTGAACGGTCCTGCCCACTACGGTTAGCAGATTTTATGTTTCAAATAAAATTGAATTTCTTATAAAGACTTAATAAGTACCATGTGCAAACTAATAGAATTTACAATTCCATTTCTTTAGTGATCACTGAAGGAAGGAGATAGTAATTTAAATCATTTAAATTAGTAGGTTTTTTTTTAATTAAGTATTTAATAATTAAAAATCCTTAACTACATTATGGTGTATGGTTTTGGGAAAATTTTATTATAATAAAGAAATATAAAATAAAATGAAGTTATATAATTACATATAATATACAGTAAGGACAGTATATATACTTATTATATATATAATACATAATAAATACCATAATATACTAATAATCTTTAGATGAGATTGTGAAATCTATATAATTATACTCATATATATTATACTACCTAATATGAGTAAGTAGCATATTCCCTGTACTTTAGGAGGCTTAACATCTAATATATACACTCTACTACCTATTCTTATTTCTCTTACGTACCCTTTACTCTACTAATTCCTTCTGACTTGAGCACTAACATAATTATATTTCATAATAAGAGCATGTTTAAATAACTTAAAATATATATATTTTTAAATAAGAGTATTTTAATTATTTATAAATTCCTATTTATTAATTTTAAGAATTCGTGACTTTGCTTATGTTTCAATAAAATGAAGTTTAATATACATAATATTCTTTTCTATCCTGCATATTAATTAATAGTGCAACAAAATTAATTATAATATGACACCCAGGTCAGTGTACAAATGTTTAAAGTTTTATTTATGACGGGAAAAAAAATCACAGAGTTTTATAAAACTTATAATGTGACCAAAGATAAAATTGCTCAACATATGAATCTAGGTTTTATAAATATATTAGCTAAAATGACATTACATGTAATGCTTTAACCGAACTTAGCAAGATGGATAATATCTATTTAACACAATATAAGAACAAGTTTTTATTTGTGCAAAATCAAGATTTAAATAAAAATTTAGAAAATTTTTGATATCAGTATAATTAAAATATATTAATATATAATAGTTATATAATATATTAATTATATATCTTATAATATATATATAATTATTATATATATATATAATATATATATTACTATAATATATATATTAATTATATATATTATATATATATATAATATATATTATATATCATATTACAATAATTATTACAAGTTCAAACACAATCATATATAACCCGCCCTAAACGTAAAAAACAACGCAACAACAACAACTAAATTATCACATAATCATATCACAACTAATAAACAACACATGACTAATAACAAAAATTGATAAAATATTTAATAATAATATATATAGTATTCGAGTTCCATTTTAGTATGTTAGGGTGAGATGGTAGTCAACAAACAATACATACAACAACAACAACAACTATAAATATAATAACAACTAAAAATAATAAAACAACAATCATAATATAACATTTTACAATTACTAACAATATTAATGCTGATCCGTTTTGGTAGTATTTTGCTGAAATTAACTTTAGATTATATAAATGAACCTAATATAGATCATTTATATATATATGCTATACTTAATATTATATTTATTAACATGTATTTCTCATAATTATATATATATATCCTATCTGTGTATTAACTTTATATAATTTTTAATTATAATATATAATATTATTAATTATTAATATATAAATTTATAAGTAGATTAGAAGCTTTAATAACAATGTGAAGTGTTGTTAAAATCTATTCCATAAGGTTAATTTATATATCACACCAAACTTAATGATGAAAAAGTATAATAAAATATTATCAGTGATAACACAATTATTTATTTTTCGAGATTATGCAAGTAGAGTTTAGTAACCATATCAACATACTAAAAATAACCTTTTATAATTATTAGAGTAGTGGAGTATTATTCTCAGCTTCATAATTTTAAGTATATGTTGTTACAGTTAACATTGATTCATTATTTCAGGTTTCTTAATTATTATTCTTATTTACACAAGGTCTTATCCATGGCCTAAAATAACAAGCTTTAGGACGAAGCGTAGTCCATATAGACTATAGCTGGAAGGTGTATATAATATATTTTCGAGCTTGGAAAAATAAAACTATGGAATAACAAATAATTATAGCTCCAATAAAATTGGCACAATGTTCAATCAAATAATTTTTCTGAGTAAACTATTATATCATCATCTCTAAGGATATATTGTGACCAATACTTCAAAGATAAACGAGCAGATTAGCTCTAAGAAGGCGATTGGTGCGTAATGATCAATATATAATATTATATAGTATATGTCCATAGTCATATATAATATATTAGTATATAATTTATGTATGAAGCATTCACCTATATATATATCCGATCGTATTAATAGGTGGTATAATATAGTATATAGTTTTATGTCAGTATTATCTAGTATGATCCGGGTCGGAGTGCATGATTTATACAAAACCACTAACCTTATATATCACACGGCTACAATATTTAGCGGTTATTAGCATACTCATGTATACCCTATTTTTTGGTACCTATATTAAATAAAATAAATATATTAACTTAGACGTAGGTTATAGTAAATAGTAGGTGCGATTGCTGAGTGAGTGCGGTGGCTATAGGTGATATGTGGCGGTGCGTTTTGTGTGATAGTAATATAGCATACTTTATACTTGTTATATATATATCGTTAAATCACGTATAATATTAGCTTTATCATGACCCTATATATAATAGTGAAAGTATTACGATAATATATCTTATTTATATATTATACTTATTGGCTATAAACTCATCTATTTTACTATAAAACTTGTTTAAGTAGTTTAACTTTTAGTAATAAAAATTACTAGATTGAAGTTTCCTGAACTTTAAAGGAGAAAGAGCTCAGTAAGAAATGGATTTTGCCAAAGTAGAAATTGAGACTCAAAACCAACTTGACCCTAATATGGTACACATTAGCCGTAGTTCGTACGCTCGTTACGTTTATTTATTGTTACTTTTATATATTTTTTTAATAGGATTAATATTAATAAATTAAAATTAGTTATTCTATAATAATATATATATAATAACTTTTAATAACATTATTCTTAAAAGAGTAAATTTATATACGTTGTATATTAAATTAATTACATTTGTATATATATATATATTATTTTACATCTCGACGCCTCAAAATGGAACATTGAAAAAATGAATTTAATAGTTATTTTAATAAAAACATATTAAAGACTACAAAGTTATATCACTCTTTACCTTCACTGTGCCAATTTAAGATATCTATGTGTGTAATTAGCGTACGAAAAAATTAGATGATATGCGCATAAGAGCGTGAGGTTTATGAGCAATTTTGTTTGCAAATCAAAGCACAAACATTGTCGTATCATAGTGAAAATTTTTGTAAACTTTTGTTTTTTTTTAAAGTATCCATTATTTGAAAAAGAGATAAAAATATTCTAGATTTTGTGCGTTTGATATTGACGAGAAGACGAGCTTTGCACAAACAACACATTTTAACCTAAATATACGTGTCTATTCTCTCTCTAACTATACTTTCTCACTCATACTCTTGTATTCGCTTCTACTAATTATAATCGCTTGTTCCTAGTTCATTTTGTATACGTGCTCTACATAACTGATTTATAAATAGTTTTATTCATTCTAGTTGAATTTTATCAGACAACACTTTCCTTCTGAAAAAATCAAAATGAAAATTCGTGAATAGGATAATGCTTAGGAAACGAACTTGCACCTTTCCTATGTATACTATTTCTCTTACTCCAATGAAAGTATAGAATTTTAAAATAAGTATCAAATATATATAAAAATTATATTAAATATTTAAAATAATATGATAAAATATATATATATAATATATAATATTATATAATATATATATATAATAATATAAAATTAATTATTAATATAATATTAAACTATTATATAATTAATATACATATATATATAAGGGGTGTATATATAATATATATAACTTATAGTATATATAACTCTAAGTATCTTCAGGTAAACTCAAAGTATATCAAATCACGGATTTGATCTTTTACTCCAAAACGTTTATTCCTCCGATTTCAAATGATATTCTAAGATTTCAATTACATCCGTCCGTATAACTTTTATTACAAAACATTCTTCCACGGCAAGATATTTAGCGGCTCATCTTGATTTTACTCAATTTTGAGCATAAAACTATTTAGTAACATGATAACAAAAAGATTTATTCAACGCATAGTCACAATTAACCTACATGGTCCAAAATTCTATTCAAAATCAAATGGAGAAAAAAAAAATTTTATTCAAGTATTTAGAATATTTCTAATTAACAAATATATCTCAATATCGCAAGATTTAATCTAACATATTGAGGTCAGAATGTACTGTCTTCGTTAATTACCATGACTATATAATCTATTTTTTATCGCATTTACTATTATCCGTCACCACCTCAATGACTATTAATATCGCTCTTCTCTTTTTACCGAAGGAATATTTAGTCATTTATCTGCGCTGTAATAAAGCAACTCACCATTTGATGACTGACTATATGAATGAGAGGAAGTGATTTATAATATATTATATTCTGTGATTAGTGAATTACATAATTAATATATTAATTATTATATTAATTATATATATATATTATATTTAATATTAATATATATAGTATATTAATATATATATAATAATATATATATATAATATATATTATATTAAATTATAATTATATATATAATTATATATATTATATTTAATATAGAATATTATATGAACAATAATTACCTATATCACTATTTACTACTAGCTATGGTAATAAAAGAATTTTTCTAGCTTTTAGTCATAGAAATAAATAAGGAAAATATAATGTTCTATGTAAATTTATATATATATATACCTTTTCGCTAGTTTTTAATATTAAATATATAATACTATCATTATAATGCATGTTAATGTATAATTAATATATATATATATATAATACCATACTAATATATATATTAAATGTAGTTAGTTAATCAAAATTATTTTAATAATTAAGCACGCATGCTCTATGTATATATTATATATGATATTATATATATTCTAGTAACATTTAATATATTAAATATATATATATTAAATATATTATATATATATATATATATAATATTAATATATGAATATTAATTATTATATTATTATTAAATTATATGATAATATTAATATATATATAGATATTATATATTTAATATATATATATAAATATCTATAATATATAGTTCCGTAGATCAGTTTAGTGTACTCACTCTAATGCAAACACTTTCTTATCATCTATTATAATTTAATACCAGCGATCGCCTGATATTATACAGATAATTATTGGTTATGGAATACTAAACTCGAGGCAAAGCTTCTCAATTAATATCTACCTCGAGGGACAAAAGCTGAGGAGGTAAAAACTTATGAAATTTATGGAGTATTTTATTAAATAATATATATAAAATATTATGTATTATTAGCTACACTAATATACACTTTGAAGCAATTGAGTAAAATTATCTAAAATAGAAATACATTTAAAATGTTATATAGTTTAATAGTATATTCATAAAGCAATAAAAAATTCACTATCAAACTTGCAATCAATATTATATTGAAGTGTATATTTAATATTTTCAAACTATAAGTTTTTATTTTACCTTATTAAATCTCCTTGAAATTATACGGCGAATGTCTGTCTGTAGTTTTCATATCGAGTTTATTTTATACATGTGGAGTGAGATTCTGATACTGTGCACTCGAAATCGACAGATGAATATCTGATAGAAACTTCCTAATTTATAAATGCGCTGACTCCTTATATGATCTTGAAATCTCCTCCATAAATAAACACAAGTATGTGTTTTCAGAGACATATACATTAATTACTTACATTAATAATCATCAAAAAGAAAAAACAAACTAAACGTGAGTAAATACCATGACTGGAGCTCATATCACTCTGTGACACGACACAGTAATTTCCTCAGACATCTAGCTATCATATGAATGATGTAAAATTTCGCTTCGAGCTATATATAATCATATTAGAGCAGACACATGTGATAATGCACTGTGACATAATGCAAAACACTTCATACTACTATTTTGTCGATATACACTATCACGAAGTAACACAGTACCTCTCTAAAAGATTTTTAGGTGGCTTACTCAACCTAATTTTACAAGCTGTATATTTGTTTTGTCACGGTCTGAACAGAATACATATCATACAAGATGAAGATCTTCTATATTACTTATAAGTACATAGGATCGATACTTATACAGATAAAGATATCACTATTCATAGGGTTTTGCAGATTTAAAAATATTCTTTATAATAATATTATTAATTAAGATATAAATTATACAATATATCTATATTTAATACTCAGACTAAGAGCTAATTGTAAAGAATTTTATTATCCTCTTTAACTAATAACTACTTTTTACCTCACAATTGAATTGATTAACATGTACATTGTTTATTGTATTTTCAAAGATCTTACATATGTTAAGTAAGAATTCATATTTCTACTCGGTAATACCTTTCTTACTCACACTCATCAAAATAAAAATGAGATTGAGACAAACCTACACTACGTCGCCGATTCTTTGTTAGATAGGATAGATGTGAACAAAATTATGTATCCTATGGAATCATTTATAAATAATGAAGAATTTTATAAGATTTCTCATTAACTTATTTTACATATTATCTTAACACATACATATTATATTATTTAATATATTCATTATAGTATATGAAACAATTTTTATAAATTCTTGATTTTTAAATATAAACTATTTACCCGAAAGGTTTGACAGATAAATAGTATGTATAATATACAAAGAAAAAAATAATTTATTTATTTTATTATTATATTTAATAATTATTATTATATTATTATTATTAGTAAATGTTTCACTTTTGTGTGGATAGATATCTTAATGTATATATAATTTATAAGGTAATTTAATATAATACTAATAAATATAATATTAATTAGGTCTAGTAATTTTAAGGGGAAAAAAGTTGATGTGAGTGATATTGTAAAATACATATGATCTTCATATTGGGTATATACTGAATAAAAGATTAGATATAAAATCAATGAAATTTTGATAAAATCTACATTAATAATATCCTACTCTCTATTTTGTTGAAAGATATGATCTCTCATAGTGAAGTTACCCCCCTGTTAGGGTTATAAGTATTTATTCACATTGATACTTATAATACTATTTATTTTTAATGAGGTATTGAACCCACGTCAACACACGTCTACCGATAATACCGAGATACTTTTAATTCAATATAATATTAATATACTACAGTAATAAATGAATAGAACATTATGTATGTTCACTTGACTAGAGTATGACAATCAGATTATGTCAATTACCTGTTTAATACCTATATATTAGTATATTCATTTATTGATAATAATTATCATATTTGGATGGTACCTGCTGGAGGTAGTGCGTAATAAAGCATTCATTATTATTAATACAACTGCTAAACTTTAGTACTTTTAAGGAATAATAATTGAAAATAAAAATTAATGACTTATAGTATATATATCTATTATTTTGCAAAGTAAGAATATTAAAAAAAATATTCCAACTCTCTTTCTATGTGTGGTACGAACGTAAGTATTTAAACACCACGTCTCGTTAAGGCTATCTTGAGATTGTAAGTGATCACGTATTCTCTACACGTGTTATACAATTTCACTAAGCACAGATTCTCATTCTTAAACTTATCGACACAACTCATAACCACGAGTATCATGGTGAAACATATCGCAAAGAAGCAGAACCTCAATAATATTCACCACCCGAAAAAGCTCTAAATAAGCAAACACTTAACTTCACTTTTTTTACTGCTATTACCTCCGCTAGACTCACATACAAAATGGCGTCTCTTAAAGCCACACAACAAATTAATATGAATCTATATATTAAGATAATGATTTATTTCATATAATGTCTATTATATATATGTCTATAAATTCTCTAGAAAGTAGATGATGTCAGCTGCGGACAGGACTTTGATTACACATTAGTTTATAGAGGACCGAATCATACTGTGTAAAGATTTACTGTGTGTAAAGATATATGAACATTAACTAAAATAAAAATAAATATATAATAACGCTACGAAAAGTGTCTTCATCTAGTGCAGTGATGATTATTATTATCATTATATTATTATCTATATTGCATTATGAGATAAAGTTAAATGAAAACCTTTGGTGCCATTTTTACATGCCAGAATAGCATGAAAGGATTCTACTTCGTAGGTTATGTACAGCACTCAATAGTTTTTCTGATCGAGGCCTCACTCCCTTTCACTGATTGAATTGAATTATGTGTTGCAGTCACCTTATGATCGACTGTCTATCTTCAGATATTATTACAGATAGAGGTTTTCATCACTGGTGTATTTACTTTATTGAGAAGGTGAATGAGATGTCCAAGCAATTTCGGCTTTCGGCCATGAACTTATATCAAAGTCTAACATATCAATCTACATCAATCTTTACTAATAAGGATTATATTTATTTTAGCTGAAAGCTCATAAGCATACGTATCACTTTAATCAGATGCTGTATAGCTATTAAGGGGTTGCAGATAAGGCGGCTTCAACACTTTATCTCTTATAACTATTATTTTGTCTTTCGAGCGAGCAGGAAATATACTCCGGTCTATAAGCTTTAATATTATTAATAATGCAATTTTGTTACTTTACAAGTGGTTTCACCGCTCGGAGGTGACACTTAAGTTAACGTAGGGCGTATATTCGAGGCACTTACGCTAAGATCAAGATGCTCTAGTCTTATGTTTATGAGGAAGATTTATACCATATTTGAATACAATTTCCATAGTAAAGACACACAGGTGAACGATACCGGTTGGGAATTAGAATTCGGATTTCAACATTCACGCACTTCACGGCAAGGCAAACCCTCATTTGGTCAATATAGTGAAGTTTGAGGAGTGGGTTTGATATTGAAATTACGGACGCAGAATCATCACAAAAAGATACGATCTAGCAAATAATCACCGCAATATTGACGCAAGAATAAATTCGGAGCGAGGGACGCAATCTTTAAGTGAGGGAAACTATTATAAATTGAGTTTTTCACGAAAAAACAGATGCAATAGGAAAGCAGCACATCTCCACACAAGATAACATTGGGTGGCAGGAAAAAAGAAGCCACGCAAAGTTGTAATCCATATTTACACTGGATTATCTTTATCACCTTAGTAAAACATCAACACATTTGCGTTATAAAACTCAATTATTTATTACTAGACACTAACATTACCACCATCAATTGTATAGCTACAGAGGGCGTATCCGTTAATATAATTGGTGAGTATCGATATACGAAGTGGATAGTCACTTCAGCAGCTTAACTATGCCCACTCTAATATGATCTCATATGAAATAAGGGATAATAAAGTACCAACATCACGCGGCAGCAAATATTAAGGGTCAAGTGAACTAAGATAAAATTACCATAAGGACAGTTTATAAGTATTAAGGGTTGTTTACTCTGGTTAATTTAGGCCTCATATTAGTGACTACGAGCTAAACTAGTCGCATTATATCACAAAACCTAGAATGAGGAATCTCTAAAATGCGGCCCCGCGTTTCAAGATCCCAATCAGATCTGATGAGCACGCAGTTTCGGTGCTTTAATCTGCATATCATACCAGTAGCGAGAGATGAATACGGGGCAGTCGTATACAATAATCTAGAACTACCAAGGGAGAAGTGGAATGGCTATTGCTGAGGGAAGAGGAAAAAAGGGAGTATAGGACAATCTTGCTAGATATCAGATGCTCACCGAGGATAATCTTTAGGGCCGCCCAAAGGACAAGACAGCCGTACTGTCAAGGTACCAACCGGAGTCTGCGTGTGTCGACAGTTTGAGCTCAGCTTCTTCCAAAAACAGTATTCTTCCTCTGTTATGTAGTGTGTGATTGTTTTTCAAGATTCAATGATTGCCAGGAATGTTTGCCTGGGATTTCTGATACGAACATGTCGATGAGACAGAACAGCAACGTGAAAAGAGAATAGGCATGAAAAGGGATTTGAGAATTTATTCGAGAGAGATTTTATAGAAGTTTTTTGATATAATTATAGAAAGAGAACTCTCCCAAATTTCATTCAATAAGGAACAATTGAGACGACACACATATTATTCGTCTAGATCCAGATCAGCGAGCAAAGCAATTGAGATCGGAAATGATACAAATGAACGAGAGGCGGACACTTCTAGAAGTAACAAAGACGGCGCGCACCAAGAAGGTGTTGATAGTTGAGATCTGCAAAGAGGAGAAAGAGTACAGATAGCCGATCTTAATCGAAACATACTTGAGTGGATAGAGGTTTAGCACCATCTCAGACCGTGAGAAGATCACATCGGGAGAGCATGCCCAATGCAGGGAATAAAAAGAGGTAAGAAGGTAAAAAACAGACTGGGCTTGAGAGGAACACAGCTACTCTCTTAGACAGAAAACAGAAAGAGATACCGCATATCCATGGCAAACACCAACAGTTTTAGATGGTTCATGGCAGATTCTTTGCAACAGCACACGCCTAGATCAGTCAAAGGTAGTACAGACCAAGGACGACACAGAAACCCGAGAAGGAGAGGAACTTGGAGGAGGTTTTGACGGTAACATGCAACAGACTTACTTTTTAGTTTATGTGTGAGCAGTGGCTTGGACACGACAGCGACGAGTGCTATATCTGATAATCGCTTGAAGCAGAGAGAGACGCAACAAGAGACCAGCGAGAGAGAGATTGATCTTACGAAACGATTAAAGATGTCCTTAGAGAGCAGTACGCAAAGTGAGATAACGAAAGTGATATCGCACCATTTGCATTGGTCTCATAAGACGAATGCCTTAAATTTCTCCACAACGCTCGACGCAATGCACCTCTTCATTCACAGCAAGTGTTAGATGTATATCTATCTGGTATTCAGATCAGCGAGAACACGACACACGGGTAAACGATTAAGACCGTTAGGAGCACATCTCATAGAAGTAAGATTCTATTCTCATCCAGGAGAGGGATGCGAAGATGTGTATCTATGAAGTTGATATTCAATAAGGCGATAATATCGATTCACTCTAGAGACAAATACTTATTTGACAAAGTGGATAGAGTCTCCTATGACTGTCGCCACTATCTGAGAGATCATATGCTTGTAAAACATAACAGCACAAAGGAAAATAAGAAGGAGAATTAAAACAGACATACGCTGAAGGCAACTGGCAGGGGCACTATCAGAATGAGGAAAAATGAGAATAGTCGCTCTCTATTCAATAAAAAAATAAGCACTAGGTGTATAGGGGCGAACTATCTTGAAAAAAGACATAGATCACGAGATATTAAGTATTTTCGAGGACAGAGAGATTCAGATAAGGAAACCCAAGGAGAGGACTTGAGAGCAGTGACGCGTGCCACAATACTGGTGCAATTATAAGACTTGAGATAAATGGCTAAGGTCGCACCCACAAATTCAAGTCTTTTCCGTTGCTAGTTCTCCTCCTAATGGGACAAGGAAAAAACACATAAATTGTTCAATAGGAAAGTAATACCTCTTTTGCTCTAGTAGAATCTCCTCTCGAGGCATACTCGAGAAAAAAGCTCACGAGTAAGTTATTTATTGGAGCAAGAGGGAAGAAGGCGCATTAAACCAGATTCCAGATGATTCAACCTCGGGGAAGAGATTACATCATTGTAAGTCGGATTATCAGCTGTTCAATGTAACCTTTTATGGTAGAATATTTAAAAAAAGATAGGGCGAAAATGGAAGCAGTTTATTTAAGCGGCAGGATTTCTAGTGAGAGTTAAGAAGGATCAAGTATGACATAGATAGTGTTTAGGTCTATAAGGATATAGGATTAGGTAACAGCAATGCTTATGACCGCGGATTATAGGAGCCAGACAACATGTTGAGAGATGCTAGAACAATGATATAGACTAGTAAGTATTCAGCAGGCATAGAGGACATATAGTTCTACGTAGGGATGGGAATATGCACCGAGTAAGCACGGACAACCTCTCTCAAGAAGCCGTTCCGGAGGAGGAAGTGGGTCAATCCAGATATTAATAAGGCACCAAAATTCAGCCTGGGGGCCATTCCTTGAATGAACTAACGTTACTTCGGCTTTGAAGTTAATAAATGTATTAATTTCGAAGGTGCTCTATAGAAAAATATTGTAAACAAGACATCAATGACCAACGGATTCAACCGCAACTGAAAAGTATTTAGTAGCGCACAGATATGAAACGAAAAATAGGCACTAAAGAACACCAGCCATGTAAGCAAAGAAGCACACGTGACAGAGAAAAAAAAAAGGAGAGTAGCTGTCCACCAACCAGAAATACTGGTCGATCAGATATGAATTGACACGAAGAAGAATGAATAGAGCGCTAAAAGAGATAACTTAGGTCTCTTTCTCCTGAGTGATGTGAAGTACAGACAATCAAGACAATCACCAAGAGAACTAACAGCGCTCCAGAAAAAAGAGAATAATTGTGACAATGAATAGTTATGTACTTTAGAGAATAGTTCTATATGAGTCTAAGGAGGAGACTTCAAAGATAGTATTGTTGTCAGTTACGAGAGTGCAGCCCACATTCTTCCTGTCGTTTTACGAGAATTTTCTTCGCTCGCTCGTCTATAGCTCGTGGTACGAGAGACCGTTATCGTGTGGATATGTCGACAGGGGTTACACTGAGACGTTCTCTGTCAAGCTCGACAAATGTGAGAGAGATATTTCGGCACAAATGAAGTAGTACACGCGAGAACGAGGAGAGAATAGAATCATTTCGTTCAATACTTTCGAATACAAGACAGCAAAGTGGTGACTCTATTGAGAAAACTGACGATCGGAACCAGACCGAAACAAACGCCAGCAATATCATTGATACCTAAGTATTGGATTTCTGAAGCCCAGAAAGAATTATCAGAATTGAATCAGAGAGAAAGGAAATGAATCTATCAGCTCCATCCTTCGGGAGAAAGAGTACTAAGTTTCCGATTAAAGACTTACAATTAAGCGTATCATCAAGAGGGTGTTTTTCTGGTTGAACTTTAGAAAGGAAGTCAAAAATAGAATGCTTCTTCATAGGATTTACAGAAGTTACTATTCTCTCCGCGCTAACGTCATACGCCAAACGAAAAGTTGACCACCCATCGGGCGCGGCAGAGAGTCAATCGGAATTGGACCAGCAGAAAAACCGCTCGGATAGAGGCAGAGTAGATGGAAGAATGAATATAAGAGATAGAGAAAGTATTAAAGAATGTAATGTAAATTATAAGTGGATGTTGTAGAGAGGATCAGAAGATAAAAAGTATTGGTTCACCGATAGCACATTTTTTTCAGAAAAGTATTGAAAAAAGGCGAAACGAGAGTAGTGTGGTGGTACATTTAATAGGAGACACCTTATCTGATGATCTACAAATCATCCATGGAAGTGCTTGAGCTGTTTCCACCGAATCTTAGGTTAGGGTAAGAGAGGCTTAAAGCTATGTCTCGGTATAAGTAGTTTGTGGTTTAACAGTATTTATTTCCTTATTCGGTCAGTACATTGCTCCAGATCGTTGAGAATAACTAGCAAATGCAATCTCAAGGAGCTTCGCCCTCTAAAATTAGATGGAACAAGAGGATAAAACTCTTAATTTTACCATTCAGTTTTGTGTTAACACTTTGGAATCCAAATCAAACTTATTGAGTACACAAGATAGTGTGGGCGACTCATACGAGACTGAGCATAGCAACTCTAAATTAAAGCAAGTATCGGGTTTGAAGAAGTCACTGTACAAAGCGTTCTCAGAGAATTCCAACAAAAAAGAGATTATTGAAACAATCTGTTCTGTTAGGAGAGACATTACGCAGAACAGAGTAGACATATTTGTCACTGTTTAGCAAGATAGGAAGAAAGGATGTTTTAAGCACACACAAGTAACATCAGAAGTTGTGTAGGCAGAACTTACACGAGATTTCTTATATTATTATATCCCATTATTGAGATTAATGTATCTCTCAATAAATAGTCGTTCCGAAGTATAAGAGATATATACATAACGGTATCTTTATATAACGGTGAGCAATAAATTGATTAGTGATCTAATTTATATCTGAGTACACATGAATAAGCTTTATGAAGGTAAATAAGTGAACTCCCCTCTGCCCTATAAAAGATCCAGCCTCACAAGCTAATTAATTATAGCTCAATGAGTATAGAATATAAAGAATATAGGTATAATACTTAGTTTATTAAATCTTTTTTAGGATCTGGATGAACTCATATAATAAACATAATACAAACGATACAACATAAGTATTTAGCGATACAATTCTTTCTATAACAGGAAAGGCTCAGGACAACCTAGTAAGTATCGACCCATATAATCATTATTTGTACACGTAGTGTCCTTTCCATTACAAAGGAAGACAATAAACTAGCAGTATAATCCTCACACTCAATATAACTAGTCATATTCACAGTTTTATTAAATATTGAACCTGAAATATACAGTGTCTATATAATTAACCTATATATTATATACCCCAATACAGGCTCCGCGCACTCAGAAAAATTAGATCTACTATTATATCTACATATAAAATAGCACCATACTCCAGATGAACCATTCCAGTAAGAAAATATATAATAATAAAACAAATAATAGTTTTGGATATAAAATAAAAATAAAAAATACTACGACATGAATTTAATTATTTAACACAATCTGGTTTCTCAGACGCATACAAGAAAAGCAGTAGAAACTTCCAAGGGATTTTAAGAACGACTTTTGAAGAGAGATTATTAATTAACCATAGATGCAGAGTTTAAAAGAGAAAATCTCTATTGATAGTCAATTCGGATTGCAGGCCATGCACAAAAACACGCACACCTGAGCAATGTGAAAAATCTAGCAATATACATAATCACAACAGCACACAGCAAAATAAAACCCAAACAAAATAGAGAATCCGAAATCAAATAGTAACAAATAACAAACTAATAAGGAGAAAATGGTTGGCGGCTAAAGAGTAGATGTTCGCATTTAAAAAGACCATAAAAATACAGAATAAACCACATTATACAGCAAAACTATATAAAATAATACCAAAATCACAGACAAGTTTAAACACACTCACAGATGCACTCACCACGTCTCTACCGCAAATAATGCGTAACAAAAAACATACTATTGATATACAACAAACTAAAAAATGGGTTAGAATTGTTATTAAAGATAATTTAATAATGGACTGTCCAAATAAGTTAATTCTTTAACCACGCAACTACAATTCCATAAAAGGAAAATGGACGCAAAAAATGGAGTAAAAAACGACCGAAACGACTTTTTTTCTTGTGCAATTGGAAATCGAAGGAAAAGCACAATACGCTCAACTAATATTTCAGCGCAGACAAATGGAAGTAGGTGTAGTACTTCAGATATACAAAAATTTTCCAGTCATCAAATATGTATTCATTCTCCCAACAAGAATGAAGTCAAGAAAAATGTATGGCTAAGTTATCGGGAAAGTCTTTTAAACCGAAAATACACCAGAGAGAGATACTCACGAGATACCATACAAAATCAGTCCGATTACTAGCGCAAAGAATACTACCGAATCCGAAAATGATTATACAGGACACTCATCGATATTCATCCTAATTTAATATAATTTGATATGATATGATATATCATACTTGCCTTATCTATATGATAATATTAATAATTTTTTGAAACTTTAAACGCTTAAAATAGAAAGATAAATTGAATGCGCAACAGTCCGAATATAGGCGCCTATTATAATAAATAATATTACTATATTTAACATAGATATTACATGATATTGGATATAATAAAGCTTATAGGGAAGGATAATATTATAATTTAAATATAGGCTATGCTCCTCACATATTCCTTCATTTACTATATAAGTATCCGGGTACAAAAAGAATAGATTTCAAAGCCAAAGTTTATTTATTAGACTAATCGAGCTAACTACTATACTATATATATATATATACCTCCTTAAATTTTACCTAGACTTTTAACCTCACTACCCCACGATAAAGATATTCTTTTTTAGTCCTTCACTGAGGATAATAATCAACGTATAACTTCATATAATGGTATTTACTCGTAGCTACCATGTATAGAAATTAAGTGAGAAAATACCAAAAGTGCACTATATCGTTTTAGTATAGAACTTAAGAAAGTGAGTTATATACTGTATCCTTATACCTCAGGCTTTTGAACCTATGGTCAACTCAGAAATGCCCATCCTCGTAGCTATTATATGATAGCTAAATATAACATATGCCTAAATTCCTTATTATTATCTCACGAAGCCACGAATTATTACGGATTTATTGAATAATTTAATACGATTATATATCGATTGAGTCTATAATGCAAAAGAAGCAAAAGTTCTACAATGCTTATATATTGGGTTTAGCAACAAACTTGAACAGAAAGACCTGAAACTAAATTTATTTCGCAAATGTATAACAACAACGAAATAGATATCATGATGTAGTAACTCACACACGCACAATCTACACTCAGATATAGATATCCGTGATAGAGAGAGATAGTTATGTTCACAAGAGTAAGCGCTTAAAAACTCGAACATAATTCACCCTCCACCTAGCCACATTACCGATATATCAATAAAATAGAGTTGTACATAATTCACCCTGCTCCAAATCACAACTACTGAAAAGCGTGGAAAGCACCACCATTTGATTCGAAGCGGAGTTGCTTTGTTCATTTATTATTATAGAACTATTTATTCAATTTAAACTCAGGAAAATTCTTTTAAACTGTCATTTTTACCTTTTTCAGACATCATAATAGGATTATAATAAAAAAATAATCTCTGATTTTTCGCTGCTCTTGTTGTTTGTCTAGTTATTTTGTTATTTTTACACATAATAATATAGGTACTATAGACTATTTACTATCTCTATAATTATTTCGTCGTTGTCGTTTTATATATTCTCGATATAAATATCTAATATTTCGTTCATTATATTGGGGAAATATATGACAACTACTCGGTAAAATAGGTCAATCATGAAAGTAACAAGATTAAAAACTTCTACATAGGGAGCGTTATGCAATTAGTGTGATTCACACATAAGGATACGACACAAAAGCTATAACGCTCTAATAGATCAGAAAAGCAAGAAAACCCCCTCTCCCGATACCCCACACATAGATAATTTACTCGAAATTGAAATTTGCTGCAGGAGGATCGAACACCTTACACAAACTCTGATTCTCGAAAGAATAATCACTGGGCTATGTATCTATTTCATGATTATCTGATGTGCACGATTAACATCGAGTTCGTGTACCACTGATTGCTATCTCCGTGAAGTAGGTTATCTGTACTTCAGCTATCTTAGAGATGAATACTCTATACTAGATCTCTGAGTCAAAAAGAAAAGGAAAAACAGAACAGAAAATTTAATTTGGGGGGAAAAAAGCCTTGCCAAAAAATCATTATAAAGAAAGACAAAAAAAAAAAACTAACAAAGGATATAAAGTTAGAACAAAAAAACAAGAAATTCTTTGCCTACTTTTCACTGAATATAAAGCTAGTCAATCAGCATGTTAAAAACAGGGTAATTACTATTTATTTCTGAACTAAAGTATACCTTATGAATATAGTAAACAAGACCTCTTATCAGAATATATTTAATAATCTCTAATAGTAAGATGTTAGCCATCAAATGAATGGAAATTAAGCTGAACATTTATAAACATCTTTCGATGAAATCTTTAGAGACAAAACTACCCCAATAAAAGCCTATCAACATAACAATTTACGCTTGGTAATTAATTAACTAATCATAATAATAATCTCAACTAACATAATCAATTAAACTATTTCCAGTCTCACACTAATCAGTATGCATATTCATAATCAGCATCAATAATCATAATAATAATACAATCATAAATTTAGACACTGATAACAATTTAGTAGATAATACACTAATGCGGGCACACTAATGGCCTTATTAAAATGGAAAATAAAAGTATAATAATAATACTGATATAATCAGATAAATATAAAACAATGCTACCATCCATTAAATAATAGAATAGTAAACATATGTCATTATTGACTCTCACAGTGGAAGGATGCTTTTCTACACACAGGAAGGTATAATGCAATTCAGTAATAAACAAAATCACAAAAAACTCTCGATAAATCAAACAGGGACAACACCACACACAGCAGCGTGTTGCCTACAAACCTCAACTAGCGACACTGGATTATTTAGGAAACGCCACGACGTGAAACATATATATATAGGTATATCCTAAAATTAAAATATAAAATATGTTACTATATAATAATATCCGTGATATAGGATCATAGCGTATAACTATCGAACTATAGTTAGTGACTGTAATATATACTAAAACATAATTAAAAGTGAATGCCCGAGCACTTAGTAATAAGATAGAGTTCAATATTAAGATACACATTAGCTAACCCAACTGGTCCGACATTGCCTAAGTAATTTATGAGATCATAAGTACTCACCAGTGGTTAATAGATACGGTTGCAAGCGGTGAGATAAATAATATATTAAGTTGTAGAAAAAGTATACAATTTACTCTCTATTACATATAATATGAAGTACCTCACATAAACGTATAGTTAGTAATAATATATACTGAAAATATCAGAATCGTTTATATTTCCTTTAACGTACATCTATATATATCTAAAAACGTGTTATTAAAGGAGAAGGTGTCTTGTTTGATGCACAACAACAAAAAGGTGAGACGAACAAGTATTTGTGAACAGTGCATTAAACAAATCACTTCTGTATAGTATCGCGTCATTTTTACCGCCCAGCAAACAGTGAGAGAAGTTTATCTCCACAACGGATCTTACGAGTATCGAGAGGAGAAGGAATCTTTTAAGCGCACTTTATAATTTATAATTTGATTGCGATTCAATCATGCTCATTTTCGTGTGATAACCAATAAATCTACTGTGACAAGAGGCACAAGCTGTTCAATATGTCTCGCACAGACGAGAGTCGTCAGAAATACATAAAATGTGAACTAAAGTACTAATATTTGTGTGAGGTGTTAAATACACAATACAAAAAAACATGTGAAGGGTACAGTAATTTTATATACTCTAACAATGTATATGCTATATCCAAGTAACATAATTAAAGTCCGTGAATAGTTATATGACTCATATACATTAATTTTATGGCTATCTATGTTTCAACACTTTACTCACGAGAACACACTCTTTTATTTAAATTTAATGTCTTTATCACACATTACCGCCCCTTCTCAAGGCCAATTCAATCTCCGATTTTGAAAAAGAGGGACCCAATAAACAAATGAATGAATTTTGCAATTCAGGAGACTCGGTTCCGATGGACAATGCTAAGTAGTTGCCAGCGCCAGACTATATGTTACAATAACGAGTGTCTGCAACTTTAATAATAAACGAAAGTATTGCATTCTCATTCAGTTTAGATGATAGTGAGTATGTTCAAACTCCAGAAGATAACAAGAAAGAGAAATACGTATCCCAAAGCTAATCAAGGAATCGGCTTACCGAATAGAAAGCTGTCATTTGAGGCTCTAGTATAGATTAATATCCCTAAACAACAAATCCATGCTCGTCGCTACAAAACTCAGATTAGGATTTAACTATCGAACTTCTGCCACAGCAATCCCGTTAGCAAACTAATGTGATTCACCAACACACTCTTTTCATGCATCCTCTCATTTATATTCGCAAACACCATCTAATATATTTTTTCGTACCACGCCACAATGCGAGTCATACAGTTCACACGACAACACATAGAACTCAATGTTCTAAATTCTGAGAAACCTTAGAGTAACTACTACATAAAACGCTATTCATAACGGCCCAGGTAAAGAATCCTAGTTTTCAGTGGGTGAAACAAGAACAAATGTGCAAGACAACGGTACGTAGACAATCTAGACTGAATCTGATTATTTGAAACCCTTAGAAAGCCAACAGGGAAACCCAACCCACTTGTGGTTTAAACATATTGTCATTTTCGCGGCAGTTTTCCATATTTTTAATTCAACAACAGTATATCGGGGTACGCTCGCTCTTTAATGTGAAGCGGTTTCTTTCTTTTTCTTAATACTATTTGTGAGTTTCAATGTGGGGTTCGACATTTTCGCCATATATATATATATATATATATTATAATTATATATATATATGGTGGGTTTTCTGTGGTCCACCCTTTTCACCCCCGCCCCACCACACACCACCAATATATTATATATATATATATATATATATATATATAATTATATATACTATATATAATTATATATATATATATAATATATTATATATTATATATATAAAAGACAGGCTGCGTTAAGTGCTTGACGACGTATATATATATATCATATATATAATCTATATATTATACTATCATATATAATATATATATAATATATATATATATATATATATATCTATATAATATATATATATATATTTATATTATATATGGTTAAAAGTCCAACTCTTACCGTCCTCTTCGTTTACGCGAGCTAAAGCTAACTGAGCAATGGCTAGGGCAGCACAGGCCTAGCAAATGGCTGCATGAAAGAACCTGCTTGCAATTCTCAAGGACCAGCCTCGGATACACATAGATTCTTCGGAAACAGACCCTTTAAACGATTATGGAAACGGAATAAGGGCAATTCTTCAAATAAATTTAGATGTGCTTCAGTAAATGTGGCAGCATACAGTGGAAAGGAGATCTTGGATGTGATGGAGGAGAGGAGGATAGATGTGATGGGGTTGGCGGAGATGAGGGTGAGAGGAGAGGAGAAAGGTAGAGATCTGGGCGGGGGATTTGTGTTGATGTATAAAGGTGTGGAGAAGGGAGTCAGGAAACACGGAGTATGTATGAGTGTGCGACAGATGTCGTCGTCATTTTTAGTGTTTAGTGTATAACATGAAAGGTTATGGTATGCACTTTTAAGACGGAAAGGAAAAAATTACACCTGTTCCAGGTGTATGCACCGCAGCAGGGACACAATGGAGGAAAAGAGAGAGTTTATGGAAATGATGGAGGAGAGGGTAGAGGTGGGAAGAAGAAAAAATGAGATATTTATGTTGATGGGAGACTTTAATGCAAGAGTTGGGAGAAGGAGCGAGGTGGAGAGGATACTGTGGCCGTATGGAAAAGAAGTCAGGAATGTGGAGGGGAAGCCTTGATAGATTGCTGCATGAGAAAGAATATGAAAATCATGAACAGTTTTTTCCAGCAAAAAGACTCACACAGGTTTACGAGGTACAGATGGAATAGCACAACAGACAAATTTGACCAGAAATCGATCATAGACTATATCGTGGTATCAGATATGAGAATAGTACAAAATATAAAGGTGTTGCCGGGAGTGTCTATGGACTCCGATCACAGATTGTTGGTGGCGGATCTAAGAATGAAGGCGGAGAGGCTACAGGCAGGGGAGAAGAGGAATGTGATTAAAATGGAGGTAGTAAAAGAGAGAGGTAAAAATCCAGAATACGAATAAAGACTAAATGTTAACATGGAACAGGTGATGAATGCAGATATAGTGGATGACATTCGGAATGTCGTGATGAAAGCAACAGAGGAAACCCTCGGAAGAAGATGGATAGTAGCAACGAGAAAAATGCATACGCGATGGTGGAATGAAGAGGTTAGAGGAGCGGTGAGGGAGAAGATATTAAAAATGAGAGTGGCTAAGAGACAGAACTGCTCAGTCAAGAGCTCTTTACGTGGTGGCCAAAAACAGCGGAGTGTGTGAAGAGGAGAGCAAAGAGGAAGGCAGCAAAAATTGTAGCGGAGGAGCTGAGGGAGGACGCTAGGGGAGAAAAGAAAAAGATCTTCAGATTAGCGAAAACCTACCGGGGATAAAAAAAAAAGTGGTCAACATAAAATATGAACAGGGAGGTGATACTACCACCAGAAGATATAAATAAGAGATAGACAGAATATTTTGGAGAACTTTTGGGTGTAGATGGTCAGGGGATGGAGGAGGGAGGAGAGGTGAGACCGGAGGGGAGGAAGAGGGTGGGTAATAACGAAAGTTCAGTTGGAGGAGATTTTGAAAAGAATGAACAATGGCAGGCCCATGGGAGAAGACTGAGGAGGGTGGTGTTGGCTTTTGCTAACAAAATTAGAGAAGCGGGCCTCTGCATGAACGTGGATAAAACAGAAATTACGATATGAAGGAGAGGAGTTGGTAATGGAGGTGGATGGAGTGGTAATTGAAAATGTAGATAAATACAAGTATCTGAGAGGAATGATCGGTAGAGAAGGAGGAAGTGCATCGGAGATTAAGAGCAAAATTGATAAGTATAGGAGAACAGTATGAGCTTTGTATCCCATCATCAGAAATAATGAGATTGGAGGAGAGGTGAAGATATTTTCGAGAGCATAATGGCACCGGTCCTTCTGTATGGGGCAGAAACATGGGAATATGACGACAAGAGAGAGCAGTGCAAACCGCAGAAATGAATGCATTAAGAGTCATGGCTGGAAAGACTAGGAGGGATAGAGTGAGAAATGAGATAATTAGAGAAGGTATAGGAGTGATACCTATTATTAACAAGATAGATGCAGGGAGATTGAAGTGGTGGGAACATATGGAGAGGATGGAGTGTGGCAGAATGACCAGGAGGAGGTGGGACTGGAGACAGAGGGGAAGACCACGGAAGAGATGGAAGTACTCCGTATAAGATTCACTGAGAAGACATCAGATGCCATCTATGATCCGGCTGATTGAAGAATGGGTCTTGAAAGATAGAGGGGAGTGGAGGAAGAGGTTGGCTGTGCTGACAAGCTCATGAGCCTTCCTGGGAATATATATATATATATATATATATATATATATATATATATATATATATTATATATAATATATATTATATATATATATAATATTATATATAATATATATAGTATTTATATATAATCTATATATAATATATATATATATATATATATATATATATATATATATATCATATTATATATATATATATTATATTAACTCATTCAATTTAGAGAACGTTAATCAAAAATTTATGCAACAATTTCTGTCCATTCGGGGAAATTAAAATCTTGCGAAATTTAAATACAAACTATGATAAATACTAATACTATGATCATTAATATACTAATACTAATAATATTGATAATTCTACTAATCTGATGAATTCTAGTAATGATGGTGCTCTTTTAATACTCCTGCTAGATGTTATTGACTCACCGGTTGGTGCGGTGCGGTGCTTGTTGCGCTCATTTTAGTACGGTATGATGTGGTGCGATATACAATTCAACAGTCATTTACTAACGTCCAATTTTCCTAATATAATATATATAAATATATATATAATAATATATAATACCTAATATATATTATATATATATATATTATATATATATATATATATATATATATATATATATATATTATATATTATATAATATATATATATATATATATATATATAATATATATATATATAAATAATATAATATATATATATATATATATATATATTTATAATATATTATATATATAATATATATTACGGTAATATATATATTATATATAATTATATATATATATAATATATATATCATATATATATATATATATAATATATTATATAATATATATATTATATAAGTATATATATATTATATATATATATATATATTATATTATATTTAGTTATTATAGACATCACAATTTTATTTTGTGATACAGATAAAATCGATTATCTGTTTAAAACGTTACCTCGTTCCTCCCTCATTCTCTCCCCCTGTAAAATACAATCATTAATCATACTCTTTAAATTCTTTCATTTGCTTAACAAACAAGCTTTGATTTGCAATATCTCAAATTTTGATAAATACCAGCCAAAGGCAGCAGATATGAGAACCTTCAGAACATCGAGATATACACTATTTAACCATTCGCTAAAGGCATATCTTTATTTTTGTTTTTCTCAAACAATACATATCACCCATCTTTGACTATAGCTCAGAGGAAAGCCTTACTCGAAAGATATCTAAGGTTTTTTTCTTCATTCTTATGATATACTTGAAGCTGTACGGAGGTAAGCTTTAATCGCATATATAATAAATAATTTAAATCTTTTAAAACAACCGTTTGTTCCATTTTAATTTATTTATTACTATTTTTTCATTATTATTATTATTATTATTATTATTATTATTATTATTATTATTATTATTATTATTATTATTATTATTATTATTATTATATTACAGATATTATTATTATTATAATTATTATTATTATTATTACAATTTATATATTTTAGGTTCCTGATTTGTGAGTATAATTAAGACATTAAGAATATAGAGACAGTAAGAAGCACAATGGACCCGTCGAGACCGTCCAGTCACACACCAGCTCAACCTAAAATGCTCATCGCAAATCCAAGCAAAGCACCTAGGGTGTAAATTAACTGTAATAACAAATTCCACCAATTTGGCTTAGTCCAAAATAATGATATATATATGATACCCAAACCCTCCACATGCATTAATAACTAAGTTATGGTCAATCTAACATTAATAACTACTGTAACTAAAAACCCGCCAATTTGGCTTCGTCTAATATATTATTATGATACCCACCCATCCAATATACCTATCGCAACCTTCTCTTAATGTTCCCATCGAGTCAGCACTCGAACAACCTCCTGTGGCAGACCATTCCCAAAATTTAACAACCCTATTAACTGAATGAATAGCCTACTTATATCAAGATGGCATGCTTTTCTTCTTAATTTTCTTATTTGCCCCCTGGTCACCTGTCCATGGCTCTACTGTGAAAAATTTATTGGTCTGTGTATTATCAATAGATGAATATTTTGTAGACTTGTTCATGTCCCCTCTGAGAAATAGCCTTTCTACAGAATACATAACAATAGAAACCTTTCATCCTTATTGAAAAACCTTTTGCATATAATATTATCATAATATAATATATATATATATATTATATTATATATAATATATATATTTATTATATAATAATATATATATATATATATATAATATATATATATGATATTATATATATATACTTATACTAATTTTAAAACATTAAATTTAAATAATTATTTAAATATTTCACATATTCCCCGTCCACCCCTCCATTGTTATAACATTAAGAAAGAAATTCCCACTAAAAAAAAAAAATCACCCCATTCGTGGGAATCAACTTTTCATTCATCTCATTCGTCATAAGCAACTCACAGACTATTCAGAAATTTAAATAATAACCTTCTTACTAATTTCCTTTTTAACATACATGCGTTCACTTTTATTACTACTACAACTTTTTACACACTCACCAGGTCATATCTATCAAAACCTTGCCAATTTAAGAGCAGAACTCCTACACCTTTACACAATTTCTTGCATTAATTTCAACTTTCCTATAAACTTTAAGGGTTATTATAGGAAAGTTGAAATTAATGCAAGAAATTGTGTAAAGGTGTAGGAGTTCTGCTCTTAAATTGGCAAGGTTTTGATAGATATGACCTGGTGAGTGTGTAAAAAGTTGTAGTAGTAATAAAAGTGAACGCATGTTAAAAAGGAAATTAGTAAGAAGGTTATTTTTAAATTTCTGAATAGTTTTTTATTGACCCATGCATGAATGAATAAAAGTGGGAGCGAGATGGAAGTGTGGGTGATTTTTTTTTAGTGGGGAATTTCTTCCTAATGTTAAACAAGGAGGGTGGAGGAGGAATATGTGAATAAAATTAATAATTACTTTAAATTTAATGTTAAAATTAATATATATATATATATATATATATATATTGAGTAGTATATATGATTAAAATATATATATATATATCTATATACTGTATATATACTAAGTATATATACTATATATTATATATATAATATAGTACTAATATATATATATATAGTAGTCAAAAGGGTTTCAATAAGATGAGTTTCTTATCTGTTCATTAGTCTGTAGACAAGGCTAATGTGGACAAATTGTATGTAGAAAAGTTACAATATTTACATCTATTGACTAATATACAGACCATAATTTTGTTCACAGTAGGAGCAATGGAAACGGTAGCACCAAGGGGGCATTAATAAGAAATTAAGAGAAAGCATGCCAGCTCTTGATATAATGAAAGTGGCATGCAAATTCAGTATAGGGATTGTTAAATTCTTGGAATGGTCTGCACACAAGGAGGTTGTTTGATGTGACTCGCATTGCACCATTTAAGAAAGGGTTGGATTATACGTATATTATGGATGTTTTGGGTATCATATAATATAATTTAGACGAAGCCAAATTGGCGGGTTTTTTAGTTACAGTGTTATTAATGTTAGATTGACCCATAACTTAAGTTATTAAAATGCAATGTGGAGGCGTTTGGGATATCATATATAATATCATTATTTGGACTAAGCCAAATGGTGATTTGTAGTTACAGTATTTGCACAAGCCCTAGGGGTGCTTTTCGTGGATTTGCATGAGATTTTGGCTAGTGGGTTGACTGGGACAGCGTCTCAGACGGTCCCATGTGGCGTTCTCTCTTACTGTCTTATATTCTTAATGTCTTAAACTTATTCAGACACTCTAGAAGTATACATGGGTAATAAATTGTAATAACAATAATAATAATTATAATAATAATAATATCTGTAATATAATAATAATAATAATAATAATAATAATAATAATAATAATAATAATAATAATATAATAATAATATAATAATAATGAAAATCAACGCTAATAAATAAATTAAAATGGAACAAACGGTTTATTTTAAAAGATTTAAATTATTTATTATATAGCGATTAAAGCTTACCCTCGTACAGCTTCAAGTAATACTCATAAAATGAAGAAAAAAACCTTAGATATCTTTCGAGTAAGGCTTTCTCTGAGCTATATCAAGGATGGGTGATATTTACCAGTTTCCGAGAAAAACAAAAATAAAGATATGCCTTTAGCGAATGGTTAAATAGTGTATATCTCGATGTTCTGAAGGTTCTCATATCTGCTGCCTTTGGCTGGTATTTATCAAAATTTGAGATATTGCAAAAATAGAATTATGTTTTGTTAAGCAAAATGAATCTAAGCTGAAGTTTCTCCTTCATTGTATTTTACAGGGGGAGAGAATGAGGGAGGAACGAGGTAACGTTTTCACAAGCAGATCAATCGTTTTATCTGTATCCAAAATAAAATTGGTGATGTCCTATAAGATAATATAATAAATATATATATAATAATATAATATATATATATATAATATATATATATATATATATATATTTTATATATATAATATTTATATATATATAGTATATTTAATACTATATATATATAGTATATATTATATAATATATATATATAACCCGTATTATATATATAATATACTATATTATATTATATATATATAATATATATATATATAGTATATATATGATATATATATATATATGTATATATATATATAGTATATATATATATATATATTATAGATAAATATATATATATAATATATATATATATATATACTATATATATATATATATATATATATATAGTATATATAATGATATAAATATAGTATATATATATAATATATATATATATATTAGGAAAATGACGTTAGTAAATGTACTTTGCTATTAGGGTTTGGTGAGCACCGGAATTTTCTGCACCGCATCCAACAGTAATTTTTTCTTACCGCACCGCACCAACCGGTGCGGTGGTCAGCCACTCTACTTTAAGATTAATGGGATACGCCCGTCGGAAACGGTTACCATTCTGTAGCAAAACTGTTTACACCATTTCCGTGCCACACACACACACACACACACGCGCGCGCGCGCTTGCATATATGATGCGTTTGTATTTAAATTTCGCAAGATTTTAATTTCCCCGAATGGACAGAAATTGTTTGCCATAAAATTTTTATTAAACGGGTTCTCTAAATTGATGATAACTATAATCATTATAATACTATATATATATATAAGTATACTAGTATACTATTGATATATATATATCATAATATATATATAATATTATTATTATATTATATATATATGTTTATTTATATATATATATATATAGTATATATAATATATATTATATATATATATATATATATATATATATATAAGATTACTAATATCATTATTATTACTGTAAAGCATGAAATATAATATTATAATATATATATACATTCCCAGGAAGGCTCATGAGTTGTCAGCACGCCAGACCTCTTCCTCCACTCCCTCTATCTTCAAGACCGCATTTCTTCAATCAGCGGATCATGATGGCCAAAATCTGATGTTCTTCTCACAGTGAAATCTTATTTACTTTACGAGTTAACTTCCATCTCTTCCGTGTCTTCCCTCTGTCTCCAAGTCCCACTCCTCTGGTCATTCCTGCCACAGCTCATCCTCTCCATAATGTTCCCACCACTTCAATTTCTCCTGCAAATCTATCTTGCTTAAAATAGGTATCACTCCTATACTTCCTAATTATCTCATTTCTCACTCTATCCCTAGTCTTTCCAGCCATGACTCTTAATGATATATTCATTTCTGCGGTTTGCACTGCTCTCTCTTGTCGTCATATTCCCATGTTTCTGCCCATACAGAAGACCGGTGCCATTCTGCTCTCGAAATATCTTCACCTCTCCTCCAATCTCATTATTTCTGATGATGGGATACAAAGCCTCATACTGTTCTCCTATACTTATCAATTTTGCTCTTAATCTCCGATGCACTTCCCCTCCTCCCGTCCTCTCTACGATCATCCTCCGCAGATACTTTGTATTTATCAACGTCTTCCACTTTACTACCGTGCCATGTTTCAATAACAACCCCAATCCTTCATATCGTAATTTCTGTTTTATCCACGTTCATGCAGAGGCCCGCTTCTCTAATTTTGTTAGCAAAAGCCAACACCACCCTCCTCAGTCTTCTCCCATGGGCCTACCATAGTTCATTCTCCTCAAGAACTCCTCCAGCTTCTTTTTCGTAATTACCCACCCACTTCCTCCCCTCCGGTCTCGCCTCCTCCCTCCTCCATCCTCTGACCCTCTTCACCCAAAAGTTCTCCAAAAAATTCTGTCCATTTCTTATTTATATCTTCTGATCTTAGTAACCCCTCCCTGTTTATCCTCTATGCTGGCTACTTTTTTCTTTGATCTCCGGTAGGTCTTCGCTAATCTGAAGATCTTTTTCCTTCCTCCCCTAGCGTCCTCCCTCAGCTTCTCCGCTACAATTTTTGCTGCCTTCCTCTTTGCTCTTCTCTTCACACTCTCCGTTTTGTTTCTAGCCACCACGTACAGAGCTCTTGACTGAGGAGTTCTGTCTCTCAACCACTCTCATTTTTACTGTCTTCTCCCTCACCGCTCCTCTAACCTCTTCATTTCATCATCGCGTATGTCTTTTTCCCGCTCCTCTTATCTATCTTTTTCCTAGGTTTTCCTCTGCTGCTTTCATCACGACATTCCGAATGTCATCCACTATCTGCATTCATCATCTGTTCCATGTTAACATTCAATCTTTCTTCATATTCTTGCCTTTTACCTTGCTCTTTTAATACCTCCATTTTAATCACACTCCTCTCCCCCCCCACCCCGTAGCTTCTCTGCCTTCATTCTTAGATCCGCCACCAACAATCTGTGATCGGAGCCCATAGACACTCCCTGCAACATAATTTACATTTTGTACTATTCTCCTATCTGATACAATGATATAGTCTATGATCGATTTCTGGTCAAATTTGTCTGTTGTGCTATTCCATATGTACCTCGTAAACCTGTGTGAGTCTTTTTGCTGAAAGAAAAAACTGTTCATGATTTTCATATCCTTTCTCATGCAGCAATCTATCAAGGCTTCCCCTCCACATTTCTAACTTCTTCTCCATACGGCCCCAGTATCCTCTCCACCTCACTCCTTCTCCTCCCAGCTCTTGCATTAAAGTCTCCCATCAACATAAATATCTCATTTTTTCCACTTTCCATCTCCACCCTCTCCTCCATCATTTCCATAAACTCACTCTCTTCCTCCATAGTGTGTCCCTGCTGCGATGCATACACCTGAAACAGGTGTAATTTTTTCCTTTCCATCTTAAAAGTGCATACCATAAGCCTTTCATGTTATACACTCCACACTAAAAATGGCGACATCTTCGGTCCCACTATCATACCTACTCCATGTTTCCTGATTCACTCCTCCACACCTTTATACATCTACACAAATTTCCCGCCCAGATCTCTGCCTTTCTTCTCTCCCCTCACTCTCATCTCCGCCAGCCCCATCAAATCTATTCTCCTCTCCTCCATCACATCCAAGATTTCCTCCTTTCCACTATATGTTGCCACATTTAGTGTAGCACATCTAAATTTATTCGAAGAATTGTCCTTATTCCGTTTCCAAAATCGTTTAAAGGGTCTGTTTCCGAAGGGTCTATCTGTATCCGAGGCTGGTCCTTAAGAATTGCAAGCAGGTTCTTTCAGACAGCGGCTTGCTAGGCTTGTCCTACCCTAGCCTTGCTCTGTTAGCGTTATCATGGGTGAAAGACGAGGACGGTGGAGTCGGACTTTTTACTATATATATATATATAATATATAATAATAATTTATAAAATATTATATAATAGTATATATATAATATTCTCTTTAAAGAAATAATATATATATATAAATATATATATATATAATATATATATATATATATATATATATATATATATATATATATATATATATAATTTATATATATAATATATATATATTATATATATTATATATATATATATATATATATATATGTGTGTGTGTGTGTGTGTGTGGGGGGGGGTGAAATGTGCGAACGCACATGAGACCCACCATATATATATATATATATATATATATATATATATATATATATATGGCGAAATGAGCGAACCCCACATGAAACTCACCAAATAGTATTAAGAAAAGAAAGAAACCGCTTCACATTAAAGAGCGACGTACCCCGATATACTGTTGTTGAAATTAAAAATATGGAAAAATGCGCGAAATGACAATATTGTTTCATTCTGGAGTAGAGAGAGTTAGACAGTAAAAGGGTTTCAAAGAATAGAAGTAGAACGGTTAATAGTAACAAGTTTTCCCCGACTAGTAGTAGTAGTTATGCAGTTCAGAATTTAGAACATATTTATTGTGTAACTGTAACCATTTGGCGGGCAAAAAAGGTTTCAAAGTAAATAAAGAGTGGATGTGTTGATATGATATTCAAGATCTTCGTGAGTAAATCCATTCCATTTTTGCGACCCATTTGTTTTAGATTCAAATAAAGCAGCTGGACGGTTGAACATCAAACGAATGAATGAAAGCTATTTTTATATTGTGAATGTTGTAAAGACAGTTGGGGTGAGGGGGTGGGGGTTGGTGAGAAAGAAGATATCAACGTTTTCTCTATAAAGTGTAAACAGATACCTAAATGTAATAATAAATACTATTCACGATTAGTATTTGAAACATAAATTTAATAATAAATACTATTCACCTTTAGTATTTGAAACTCACAAAATATAGATATTTGCTACTTTAGTAGTTGTGCGCCGTTGGAACTATTGAGTGGGTTGAATAAGGTAATCAAAATAGCAGAATCGCAATAAAATAAAATGGGTTAATGTGTTAAAAGATTCCTCCGACCTTGTGAGTTGTGAGATCTTCTCTCCCTTTCTCGTATGATTATAAGATTTTTTTTCTATTGGCACAATACTTGTTTACCTTTTCAGTTGTTGTTGACGTTCTAGGAGTATATATATATATATATATATATATATATATATATACTTATATACTATGATATATATATATATATACTATATATATATATATATATATATATACTATATATATACATATATATATAATATGTTTATATATTTATCTTGTTTTTTATATATATATATAGTATATATATATATATATATATATATATATATATATATATATATATATGTGTGTGTGTGTGTGTGTGTGTGGTTTACGATAGTTGCTTTATTTGTATACGCATGCATAACATTGCTGTTGTAGAAAAGCATTTCCACTGAATTAATAGCTTTATTATTATTATTATTATTATTATTATTATTATTATTATTATTATTATTATTATTATTATTATTATTATTATTATTATGATTATGATTATGATTATGATTATGATTATGATTATGATTATGATTATGATTATGATTATTATTATTATTATTATTATTATTATTATTATTATTTTACAAGCGTAAAATTGCTTTAGGGTATTTGTCTCAAGATTTGATTAGTAAGATGTTTGTTATACGTTTAAATTTGTCATATATTTAATAATTTAAAAAACAAATTTTATATATGGTATATAATTATATATACGTGTGTAACTGTGTGCATATTATTTAGTGACAAGTGCATCTTTTTTTTTCTTGCACCATATTTTTTTTTATCACCAATACTGATACATAAGACCATCATATAAGATCAGACCACCTTCAGTAAATCGCACATAATTAATCATGAAATAGATACTAGAGTAATCTCTGTGTGAGTGTGTGTGCGCGTTTGTGTGTTATTATTAGAGCTTTTAGTTTTGTCTCGTTATCCTTATTGATAATAAATTGATAAACCGTTATGTAGAAGTTTTAATTCTTTTATTTTAATGACCTTGTAGCATAATTTGCAATTATGAAAACTATTAGAATATTATTCAAAATAACACTGCGAAAAATTAAAATTAAAAAATATAATAACAAAAAACTATTAAATGACATAATTACTAAAAAAATAACTCGGATAGGCAGATACCCGAAGATCCGTTATCGTCGATAAATATCGCCATTAGTTATCGTAGTTTGGGAACAAAAATTATCCGCGATAGGGCCGATTATCGGTAAAGATTTTATCGGATAACAGATAACCCGAAACCGTTATCGCGATAAATTATCGCGATAATTTATCGCGATAACGCCCACCTATGAGTAAGAGGTATAGCCACCAAGGATGACGTTTCTAGACAATGTAAGTAATTATCAGCTTGAGTATGTTAGATCTTATACTGCAGCTTTAAATCTCTTAAAACGGCAAAAATAAGGTCTGATCTAAACTCTGAAAATTCTGATAGAATGTTTGACAGCCGGTCTTCATAGGAAGGTTTCTATTAACCATTATCGCAGCACATTCCAACTAAGATGACTTCGGTGGACATAAAATCAAAACATGAGACTGGCGAAATTGACCGGTCGCCGATCGAGGAGGCATCCCTCGACATGTAATAACTTCTTGTTAACCGAGTGTGACCAATCTGTAGTCAGGCTATGATGACGACTTTGACAGCACGTGAAGAATTATTTACCGACAAAATGTCTCACCTTACGGAGCCTGGCTCCTCGGACTTCTTCCCTCAACAATCTAACAAGCATTACTTAAAGCATTCCTTGAGAATAGCATAGCAATAGGTAGCGGGGATGTGTTACTGTCGCAGTTCCGTGGACCGGTAAGATCTACTGGTCTTCCTAGAAGTAGCTGCTAAGCTGCAGTTAAGATCCTTTTTGTCTTCCTGATCGTTTTCCAGGATACTAACATGAAATGGAACCCAGCTAAATGTCAATATTTTTTTTGTGTGTGAAGTCGTTTAAGGTATTTTTGGATTGTAAAAACCAAAGTGTTGTTGGAAGATCTGTTTTGAAGCGCTATTAGCGCTTTTGGAGTAGGAGATAACGATGTAAGGGCCGATATACTTGAGAAACAGTCAAAAATATCGTCATTAACTCTGCTGTGAATATAGATGAATAAGAATGAAGAGTATGCAGCACCCACTCCATCTTTAGTTTTGGAGCGATCGGTGAAAACCTTAACAGACCCTGCGTGGACTTCGAGGTGAGAGTAGAAGTCAGCTTTGAGTAAGACTGGGTGGTGGTCATATTTGATACCAGCATCGACATTCTACACCCTTGTGGAGGTGGGTATGACCACAACTCACAGAATTTGTGTTTGGTAACGGAGGTGTTTAGTGGAACATGTAAGTAGGTATTGATGGATATTATCCACAACCTACGCGAATGACCAGAAAATTGAACAAATAAGGGCCACCTCGTTAGGAAGAGGTGTCATAACAGAGGATGTGGGGATCCGAAAGCGCATGTATAATGTGCACACAAGTTGTTATCTTCTCAGATATAGAGGCAGGATATCAAACCCCACCTCCAAGCTCACCTTTGGAGAAGGTCCAAAAGCCCTTGCAGTTGTGAGTATACCTTCATTTTGGATAAGGTCTAGAAGCAAGAATGACGTAGACGTTTGTCTACATATAGCGCACCAGTAGTCCAACTTTATTCGGATTATTACAATATAGAATCGGAGCAGAATCTTTCTGTCTTAAAATTATGCAAGAGGTCTAGTGAACTGCGGCGGCTCGTTTTTAGGTGAAGGATGTGGGTTAGATACGTAAGACATTGGTTAAGGATCATTCCTAAGAATTTTGCTTATAACACTGTTGTGATAGGATAACCGTAAAGGGTTAGCATGGGAGATGCCTCATCTTGCTCACCTTGACTGCCTTTCGCGGAATAGCATGGCTTTCGTCTTCTGTTCAAAAAACGTAGAGCCTTTCGAGTCATAACATGCTGCATGTAATTCTGCCTATTGGCAATTGGTGATGGTAATCTAGTTAAGAAAGTTTAACTCCAGAAG